>PVJS01004288.1:0-69952 GCA_004027185.1 Glis glis
CCACCCTATTTACATTAAGCATCTCAGGTGTGGAGAGGAGCCATTGTGATTAAGGGTATGGATTCATTAAGGCTTCTGCCTGACTGAATGCACCCTATAGGGTGGAGTTAGATTATGAACTTTTAAAATTTTAAATCTCTATTTTCCCAATGTCTCCTTTCTGCCTAATATTTCTATCTTTTCTATTCTACCTCATCAAACCCACGAGCATTCTTTTTTGTGTACATGTGTGTGGGGGGGTACTGGGGATTGAACTCAGGAGCATTCTACCTCTGAGCTACATCCCCAGCCCTATTTTTTATTTTTTATTTTGAAACAGGGTCTCAATAAGTTGCAGAAGGCCTCACTAAGGCTGGCCATGAACCGGTGATCCCCCTATCTCAGCATCCCAAGTAGTGGGATTACAAGTGTGTGCCACCCCACCTGGCAAACCCGGGAACATTCTACCTCTGAGTTACATCCTCAGCCCTATTTTATTCTTTATTTTGAAACAGGGTCTCACTAAGTTGCTGAGGCTGGCTGCAAACCTGTGATCCTCCTGTCTCAGCCTCATAAGTACTGGGATTACAAGCATGCACCACCACTCCTGGCTTTTTAACTGTAATTATAAATTCCATTTGTCAGGTAAGCTTATCTGTTCACAGGTTCTAGGGAGTAGTATGTGAACACTTAGGGGTGACTCTATCCTGCCTTCCACTCAAATATTTTCTCCCATGCTGTGACTCATCATTTTCTTAATGGTGCCCTTTGAAATATAAAATTTTTTAGTTTTGATTTTGTCCAATTTATTGATTACTTTTACTGGTCATACTTTTGATGTTCTATATAAGAAGACATTACCTAACCAAAGGTCACAAAGATGTTCCTCTGTTTTCTTCTGAAAATTATTATAGTTTTAGTCCTTCAATGGCTTTATGATCCATTTTCAGTCAGTTTTTATAGATGGTACTGGATAAGGATATAAGTTTAATTAATCAATCTTTTTTCATGTGAATATTTAATTATACCCACACCATTTCTTTAAGACTCTCCTTCCCACCATTGAATTGTTTTCACCTGTGTTGAAAATTGATTAACCATATTGGGTTTGTTATGAACTAGCATTTCTCTTCTATTGGTATGTATATCTACCCTCTCATTAATATCAGGTTGACTTCTTTTATAGATATTCTAAAGGTTTTGTGACTCCTAGGAATGGAGTTATTTTCAGTCTCAAATATTAACTCAGAACTATTTTTTTTGACTTATTGACAGATTAATATTTAATCTATTATAAAGTTGTCTTGGCCTTGGAATAAAAAGAGAGTATAACTTTTATGCCTGAATTAAATAACTTAAAATTACTTTGAATCTTTCTCTCTCTCTCTCTCTCTCTCTCTCTCTCTCTTTGTGGTACTGGGGATTGAACTCAGGGGCTTTCTACCTCTGAGCTACAACCCCAGTCTGGTTTTATTTTTTATTTTGAAACAGGGTTTCAAAGTTATTGAGGGCCTAAGTTGCTGAGGCTGGCCTCAATCCTGCAATCCTCTTATCTCAGCCTCCCAAGTTCTGGGATTACAAGCGTGCGTCACCACACCTAGCTGGTACTTTGAATTTGAATTGGTTATTGTTTGTTGTTGTTGTTATAAAATTCTATTCCCTTAGCGTATGTAACATTTCCAAAGCTCTGATCTTTCTTATTCCTTTCAGATCAACCTCTAGAATCCCGCAGAATCTTGAACAAGCCCATTCCGAGCTTACCCAACATGGATGCCATTTTCAGTGAAGCCTTTGCGAAGATGCGGAAGCAGTACCCTGGGTGCCTTGCTCAGGAGGCTTGTGTCCGTGCAGTCCAGGCCTCCGCAAAGTATCCCTATGAAGTGGGCATAAGGGAGGAGGAGAAGCTGTTTATGTACCTTCGGGGATCAGGGCAGGCTAGAGCCCTGCAATATGCTTTCTTTGCTGAAAGGATTGCAACTAAATGGTCAATGCCCTCTGGAGCATCCTGGAAAACAACGTCAGCACGACCCATCTCCTCAGTTGGTATTCTTGGTAAGTGCGTGGGATTCTCCTAATGTGCACATGTCAAGAGCAACCACTTCCTTAAGGCCCTCAGGTGCCAAGTTCTATGCTAAGTGTGTTACTCCGGTTAGCTTCCTTATTTCTCACCCAAGTCCGTAAATTCTCTATACTTTACATCTGAGGCCCAGAGACACTAACGTTGTCAACAGTGATCTAGACTCGAGTTGGGTGAGGGCCTGACCTTGGACACTGACTGCAGACTGTGGGCATCTTTTGCTCATCTCGGCCCCATTCCTGGATGAATCTGTCACTCCTGGATTTCCTAACAGTGATTAATATTTGTACCACATTTCAATAATAAGCATGTGCAAGTTGTATTACTATTCTACTGGTATACTAACAGTATAACACTATGCCTGCCACTCTTGTAGCTCAGTATTTGGAATGAATTCTCTTATCTTTCTCGTCCCTGGATCTACTTCTCCAAGTTCAAAATCACTATCACTTTATTTTATTTTATTTATTTTTATGTGTGTGTGTGGTGCTGGGGATTGAACTCAGAGGCATTCTACCTCCAAGCTACACCCCCAACCTTATTTTTTTTATTTTTTATTTGGAAACAGGGTCTCACTAAGTTGATGCGAGCCTCACTGAGTTGCTGAGGCTAGTTTTGAACCTGTGATCCTCCTGTCTCAGCCTCCCAAGTATTGGGATTACAGGTGTGTGCCACCACCCCTGGCTCACTATCACTTTACGATGCAGCCTTCTCTTGCTCCCTTATGCCCTCTAGAATGTTCCAGCATCCATTTGTGTCTTTGAATTTGTCTTTGTGTTTGTGTGTGTGTGTGGTGCTGGGGATTGAACCCAGAGGCATTCTACCTCTGAGCTACACCCCCGGCCTGATTTTATTTTTTATTTTGAAACAGAGTCTCACTAAGTTACGGAGGGCCTCGCTAAATTGCTGAGTTTGGCTGTGAACCTACAATCCTCCTGTCTCAGTCTCCCAAGTACTGGGATTATGAGCGTGCATCACTATGCCTGGCTAAATTTGTCTTTTAAATGCTACTTTGCCATAGAAGCCTTCACCCAGTGAGTGTTCTTCCAGTTCCCACTACCCTGAATCATTCTCTTTCTCTTTCACTCTGTCTGCAGGCTTGGGAACCATGGGCAGAGGAATTACCATTTGTTTTGCAAGAGCCAGAATCCCCGTGGTTGCTGTAGAATCTGACCAAAAGCAGCTTGAAGCTGCAAAGAAAATAATAACTTCCAGCTTGGAAAAGGAAGCATCCAAAATGCAGCAGATTGGCCAACCTAGGTCATGGCCAAAAGTCAGGTTTGCTTCATCTATAAAGGAGCTTGCTAGTGTAGATTTAGTCATTGAGGCAGTCTTTGAAGAAATGGACTTGAAGAAGCAGGTGTTCGCTGAACTGTCAGTCGTGTGCAAGCCAGAAGCTTTTCTGTGCACCAATACTTCAATCCTGAACATAGATGAGATTGCTTCTTCCACTGATCGTCCTCATTTGGTCATTGGCACCCACTTCTTCGCACCAGCTACTGTCATGAAGTTGTTGGAAGTTATTCCCAGCCAATTCTCCTCTCCCACCACCATCGCCACTGTTACGAACTTAGCAAAGAGGATTAAAAAGATTGCAGTAGTTGTAGGCAACTGTCATGCATTTGTCGGGAATCGAATGTTGTTTACTTATTACAACCAGGCACATTTCTTGGTAGAAGAAGGCAGTAAGCCAGAGGAGATAGATCACGTGCTGGAAGAGTTTGGTTTTAAAATGGGACCCTTTAGAGTGTCTGACCTTTCTGGGTTGGATATAGGTTGGAGAATTCGCAAGGGGCAAGGTCTTACTGGACCTGCATTGCCTCTAGGGACTGCTGCCCGAAAGCAGGGCATTGTGAGATACTGCCCAATTCCTGATATGCTCTGTGAATTAGGACGATTTGGCCAGAAGACAGGCAAGGGTTGGTATCAGTATGACAAGCCATTTGGTAGGATTTACAAACCTGATCCTTGGCTTTCCACATTCCTATCACAGTACAGAGAAACCTATCACCTTAAGCCACGTGTCATTAGCCAGGATGAGATCCTTGAGCGCTGCTTGTATTCACTTATCAATGAAGCATTTTGTATCCTAGAAGAGGGCATAGCTGCTGGCCCAGAGCACATCGATGTTATCTACTTGCATGGGTATAACTGGCCAAGGCACAAGGGCGGACCCATGTTCTATGCTTCCACAGTTGGGTTGCCCACAGTTCTGGAGAAGTTGCAGAAGTATTATAGGCAGAATCCTGATATTCCCCAACTGGAGCCCAGCGACTATCTGAAAAAGCTGGCTTCCCATGGAAACCCTCCTCTGGAAAAATGGCAAAGCTTGGCGGGACCCCCCAGCAGTAAACTGTGATTCCACCATCCAGGTTGTGCTTCACATGCTGGCATCAGGTAAAAACCACTGAATTTCAGTGAAATTAAATCCAAAAATACCAAATTAAGATTGCTCTGAAATTGGAACCAAAAAAAAAAAATTAAGTCAGTCAAACCTCCTCTTTGGGTCTTTTGTTTGATAATTCTAATGATTGAAGTGTTTAGGACTATGCTTCCTATACCTCTGAATGTGCTGCTATCAGATCAATTCAGTGAATGAACTTGTATTAACTAATGCCATGATGGCTGATAGAGAGGCTCAGGACTACACTGAGGTTCCCAAGTGCTTTGATCATTGAAGAAATAATGTCATCAATTAAGAAATGGTAAATGCAAATCATTAACTTATTTTGACCCTTTAACCTCACATATAGCATTGATGGGAAATCTTATGGTTCATACATTTACAAACATTCACTGAGCACCTCCTGAGCTTCTTGCACCATCTGAGAGCACTTGGCAGACCTTGAGCCCAGAGGACATTAAACCAGCATGGAGCCAGTAGTGGTTGTGCACTACTGGGGAACCTGAGACAGGAGGATCACAGGTTTGTGACCAGCCTCAGCAACTTAGTGAGGCCCTCTATGACTTAGTGAGACCCTATTTCAATACTAAACCGGACATGGTGGTGCACATTATCTCAGTACTTGGGAGGACCAGAGGATTGCAGGTTTGACACCAGCCTCGGCAACTTAGCTAGACCCTGTTTCAGCATAAAAAAAAATCAGACTGGTGGTGTAGCTCAGAGATAGAATGCCCCTGGGTTCAGTCCCCAGTAAAACACACACGCGCACACTCACACACACACACACACACACACACACATACACACACAGGGCTGGGGGTTTAGCTCAGAGGCAGAATGCCCCTGGGTTACATCTCAAGTAGTACAAAAAACAAGCAAACAAAAAAGTCAACATGGAAGCCTCCGTAGAAGTTCATCTCTAGCCTCAGAGGTGGGGAGGAGATGGTTGACAGGGCAGGGCAAGTAGTGAAGGTCTCTCTGAGGGTGCAGGGAGAGCTGCCCAAGGACAGGCAGAGATAGTATCCAGAAATAAGAAAAACACAGTGGGAATTGGTAAGGGAACCAAGTATTTCAGACCAAGATGGGGCACTCGAGGGTAGCTTGCCAAGTTGCATCCAACATGTCGCTTCTGTCCTAGACCCAGTAACTGTGTAAAGTTGTGCTTGCTATTTGCAAGGGGCACAGTAATGTTTATTGATCATTTTCCCAAGACATGGAATGTCTACAACCAGGTCTTATGATCCTTTCTCTTCAAGGGGAAGTAATAGGAAATACTAAGTCGTTAACTTAGTGTAAGAAGGGATCTTAGCCTTCAAGGAAGGCTAGAAATTTCCACCTAGTTTCTCTGTCTCAGTAAGCCTTTGCAATTTTGTACCTCAAAATGGTTGAATCTTTAAATATCTAAAATTAATGCAAAACAAATTTTGTATAGTTTTTTTTTTATAAGAGTTCTTTTTTGACTTTTTGTTTTGTGTGATTAGGGGGCTAATCAACTCAAAAACTCGTACACAAATGTCCTTAGTAGAATTACTCATAATAGCCCCAAATTGGAAACAATCCAAATGTCCATGGATAACTGGATAAGCAAAATGTGATATATCCAGACAGTAGACTATTATTCAGCCATAAAAAGAAATGAAGCACCGATACTGATACTTGCTACATAACACAATGACTCTTGAATACATTAAGCTAAGTGAATGAAGTCAGCCACAAAAGACCACATACTGTGTGGCCATTTATACTGTGGAATGTTCAGAATAGGCAAATCTATAGAAACAAAAAGCAGATTAGTCATTGCCTAAGGCTGGGATTGTTGGCAGACAGGGAATGTAGAGTGACTGCTAATGTGTATAGACTTTCTTTGGGGTTTGATGAAAATGTTCTAAAATTAGTGTGGCAATGGTTGTATAACTCTGTGAGTATACTAAAAAACCACTGAGTTGTATAATTTAAAGAGGTTAATTGTTTGGTATGTGAAAAAATACCTCAATAAAGTCATTAATAAACAAACAAATGGTGCTAAAGTTGATGTCCCTCACAGTGGTGTAAATGAACGGTTTTCACAATAGTTTCACCTGAAACCCAAACAAAGTTATCGAAAGTTCCTAATGAAACCAAGAGTGGTGGCTTGCACCTGTAGCGCCTGCCACAAAGGAGACTGAGGCAGGAGTATCGCTTGTCTCCAGGAGTTCCAGGCCGGCCTGGGCCCCATCTTGAACAACAACAAAAAAGTCCTGATAGAAAAATGTTGAATGAATGGAATGAGTTTTCTGTTGTAAAAAACAAAATACTGAGGGCTCATCTTGAATTGTACTTCAATTTAATTTTTGAGACCTATACTACTAGATCTTTTTTATCATTTGGTTTTTGATATTAAGGACATTCATGAGAAATGTTCTTGAATGTAGTTACTTTGTTTCCAAAGTAAAACCACATGTACATTTCTCCTCCTCCTCCTCCTCCTCCTTCTTCTTCTTCTTTCTTCTTTCTTCTTCTTCGTGGTACTGGATATTGAGCCCAGGGCATTCTACTCTCTGAGCTACACCCCAAGGCCTATTTTTTTTTTA
This sequence comes from Glis glis, assembly GCA_004027185.1. Classification (NCBI taxonomy): domain Eukaryota; kingdom Metazoa; phylum Chordata; class Mammalia; order Rodentia; family Gliridae; genus Glis; species Glis glis. The sequence goes on from PVJS01004288.1 coordinate 7,031, forward strand.
CTTTATTTGGAAACAGGGTCTTGCTAGGTTGATGAGAGTCTCACTACTTACTGAGGCTATCCTCAAACATGTGATCCTCCTGTTTTAGCCTCCCAAGTACTGGGATTACAAACATGTGCCACCACGTCTGGCTCCAACTTTTCTTCTTTAAATCTTAAGCGGAGCCAGGTGTGGTGGCTCACTCCTGTAATCCCAGTACTTGGGAGGCTGAAACAGGAGGATCACAGATCTGAAGCCAGCCTCAGCAACTAAGCAAGACCCTCAGCTACTTAATGAGACCCTGTTTCAAAATAAAAAATAGAAGCCGGGCATTGTGGCGCACGCTTGTAATCCCAGTACTTGGGGGGCTGAGACCGGAGGATCTGGGTTCACAGCCAGCCTCAGCTACTTAGTGAGGCCCTCCGCAACTTCATGAGATCTGGTTTCAAAATAAAGGATAAAGAATAGAGCCGGGGGTGTAGCTTGGATCCCCGGCACTGCAAATAAATAAATAAATAGATAGATAAATAAATAAATAAATAATAAAATAAAATAGAGCTGGGGGTGTAGCTCAGAGGTAGAATGCCCCTGGGTTCAATCCCCAGCGTCATAAAAACAAACAAACAACAAAAAACCTTAAATGGATTCTGAGTCCTTAAAACTCCTCTTCTTCCTATACTTGTCTCTAGTTTGAGTTTTTTTTTTTTTGAGGTTTTGAAACTAAAAAGGACCATGAGTAGATTTTATGAGTCAATAACCCCTGAAATTTTATGATAAAGTTTGTGCATATGTATCTGAGAGTATTTCTGGGAAGAGGTCCCAGGTGTTACTCATATTCTGAAAAGTGTCTATGACCCCATTAAGGTAAAGGACTAATGCTCTATGTTGAAAGTGGGAAGAAGAAATAGTAGTCTGTGTATTACTATTTTATAGCAAAGGAAGCAAAACTAATTCTAATTTGTTGAGTCCTACCTATAACAGTATTTAATATGATAAAACCTTTCAGGATATCATATTCTGTCCTTGAAAATGCACTCGCTTAAAAGGCTGATTTTGAGCCGGGCATGGTGGCGCACGCTTGTAATCCCAGTACTTTGGGAGGCGGAGACCGGAGGATCCGGGTTTGCAGCCAGCCTCAGCTCTCTCTCTCTCTCTCTCTCTCTCCCCCCCACCCGTCTCTCTCTCTCTCTCTACCTAGTGAGGCCCTCAGCAACTTCGTGAGACCCGGTTTCAAAATAAAGTATAAAAAAAATAGGGCCGGGGGTATGGCACGAAGGTAGAACGCCCCTGCGTTCAATCCCCGGTACCGCAAAAATAAATAAATAAATAAATAAAATAAAAGGCTGATTTTGTTAATAATTTTCAAACTACCCATTTTTAAGAGAAAACTTTTCTAAATGATATTTTTTATTTTTATACTTTTATTGGTGCATTATAGTCTCGCTTCATAATGTAGTTCATAGTGATAGTGACTGTGTGTGTGTGTGTGTGTGTGTGTGTGTGTGTGTTACTGGGGATTGAACTTGGGCATTCCACCACTGAGCTACACCCTGAGCCCTATTTTTTATTTTTATTTTGAAACAGGGTCTTGCTAGGTTGATGAGAGTCTCACTACTTGCTGAGGCTGTCCTTGAACCTGTGATCCTCCTGTCTTATCCTCCCAAATACTGGGATTACAATTGTGTACCACCACACGCGGCTTGATAATGATATTTTAAAAAATGTGTTCTAGTGGGAATTGTCTCTGAAGAGAACACTATATTGGAAACACCCTAGAAGCTTTGTTGTATCATCCTGGCTTTATAGATGAGACTAATGATTTACCTCAAATCAGTAAAGCCATTTTTGCAGCTGCAATTGCTACTACTCATTTATTTCTAGCAGAAACGGAAGTATGTGAGAGATAAAGTAGAACATGTAATTTCTAGGGTAGAAACTAGTAGAAGCCTGGAATGTCTAGGGTATTACACTCGTCTTTAAAATAGACTTCCAGAAATCAGAAATGTTGCAGGCTCACTAGATTATATGGACCCTTTGGAAGCCATTGATGAGATGAATTGAAGTCAAGTTATCTGGGCTATGTTTAGAAAGAGCTTTCTCCAAGAACAGAATAGTTCCCAACTATTCTTGGGACTGTCAGTCCCATCTGTTTATCTTGTCAATTTATGCAGATTTCGAGTTTAACAAGCTGCCTAACAGCTTCTAGGCAGCACAGCAGTGTCATACCACTCTAGGGGACGCCATTCATATCATAAACCAGTGGATTGTCATTCACATAGAAAAACTGTGAATGACACCCCACAGCATTGTGCTATGCCCGGTATTGTTTCTTTTTTTTTTAGCGGTTCTGGGGTTGAACCCAGGGGCGCTCTATCTCCGTGCTACACCCCCGGCCCTATTTTTTTTATACTTTATTTTGAAACCAGGTCTCATGAAGTTGCAGAGGGCCTCACTAAGGAGAGAGAGAGAGAGAGAGAGAGAGAGAGAGAGAGCGCTGAGGCTGGCCGTGAACCCGGATCCTCCGATCTCTGCCTCGCAAAGTACTGGGGTTACAAGAGTGCACCACCACGCCCGGCCCGGTATTGTTTCTAAGGCACTCCATGTGGAAGTTCCACATCAAAAACTCTTGTGTTGCCAGGCGTGGTGGCGCATGCTTGTAATCCCAGTACTTGGGAGGCTGAGACCTGAGGATCTGGGTTCGTGGCCAGCCTCAGCTACTTAGTGAGGCCCTCTGCAACTTCGTGAGACCTGGTTTCAAAATAAAGAATAAAAAATAGGGCCGGGGGTGTAGCTCAGAGGTAGAACGCCCCTGGGTTCAATCCCCCCCACTACCGGTACCGCAAAAAAAAAAAAGAAAGAAAAACTCTTGTGTTGATTGTTGTAAATAGCTCCTAAACAAAATTAGCTGACAGTAGCCATGGGAAGATTTCCATTTATATTGGGTCTCTAATGAGACCAAATATTTAGGAACTGATTATATCTTATTTGTTCTAGTTAGTTGTTGTTGTTGTTTCTAATACTCCAAGAAAGAAGAATGTGAGAGAGGCAACAGGACTTTTAATTCTTGTTCCAAGAATTCCAGGGTATTTCAGTTATAGTGTTTATTTGTTGTCTTTGTTTTGTTTTGGTACTGGGGATTGAATCCAGTGGCATTCTACCTCTGAGATACACCCCCCAGCTCTTTTTTATTATTATTTTTTATTTTGAAACAGGGTCTCAGTAAGTTGCTGAGACTGGCCTTGAATCTGTGATCCTCCTGTCTGTCTCCCAAGTACTGAGATTACAGGCATGCACTACCGCACCTAGTTTTATTTGTTGTCTTTAACCCAATTTAAATAGCCTGTCAGAATCGGGGCCTGAGAATATCTTACGAGATGACCTGAGCAGAGATGATGGGATGTGTCTTGTGCACATTTTCACTGTACTCAAGGTTCTTCACCTTCTCTAAGAAGACACAAAAGGAGTTGCTAATTCCAGTCAAAATCTAATGTCTTTGGATGAGGTAAAACTTAAGGTAAAACTTGAGGCTAAACTTTCTTCAACCAAATCATAAATGCACTTGGCTTTCCAGAGCTGGTCAAGGCCTGGAGAGTTGTTGATTTGTAAATTTTGCCAAAGACTATTGGCTTTCATCAGTGTTTGTCTTCTTCCATAGTAATAAATATCCCAATAGTTGTCCAGAACACAATATATTTGTCAATTTCTCTTACATCAAGTTGTGGATGTGTGATTACGTTCTAGACACTAGAATGTATTTGGGGGGCTCCGTGGCAGCTTTTAGAAGCTTCCTTAACAATAAAATGATGCGCATCTTTTGCCTATTTCCTTTTTGTTCCTTCCTCCATCTTGATGCCTGGAACACAGATGTGATGGCTGGAGTTCTATCCATTGTACTGGACCATGAAGACAAAGGCCATACCCTAGAATGGAGAGTAGCAAGAAGCTTGGGTCACCGAGGACCTCAGGGAGCAGTTACCACTCCAAATGACCTTCCCACAAACATTTATGTGGGAGAGATTCTACTCCCATCTCGGGTGTGACCATATTACTACAGGTCTTTAACTATAGCTAACCTGAATCAGAATTAATGCAGGTGGGGTCCAGAAATTAGTGAGGTTTTTCCACTTTATTTTTGTTTTCTTTGTGCCATAGGTAATTCTGACACATAGGAAGTTTTGTTTTGTTTTGTTTGCGGTTCTGGGATTGAACCCAGGGGCATTCTACCTCCAGGCTACACCCCCAGCCATATTTTTTTATTCCTTATTTTGAAACGGGGTCTCACTAAGTTGTGGAGGGCCTCACTAAGTAGCTGAGGCTGGCTGCGAACCTGCGATCCTCCTGTCTCAGCCTCCCAAGTACTGGGATTACAAGCATGTGCCACCATACCTGGCTCACACAAGAAGTTTTGAGGAACTAGTATAATGAAACACAATTTCTTGCTTTAAAAATTATTTTTTGTTCAATCTGATGTCCTTCAACTTGACGTTGAATTGCTCAGAAAGGTTTATGTCATATTGTGCAAATAGTTGTTGTAGGCAGTTCATGGAGATGCCCACTATAAACCTGAGAGTAAGACTTTGCATCAACAGTTAGTAGGAAATAGTCTCACGGGCCTACTTGAACCTCAGATTGCCCTCGATATATGAAACATAAAAGCACTCATAATGAAAGTGTGCAATATTAGAGAGGTAGTCAACAATGTCACAATGGAAAAGAAGAGTCATTCGAACAGCAATATCTCTCTACATCCTACCAAATCTTGGGGACACGGACCTGCTCACTAGATCAGAGTTCTCTAAAGTGAGGTCCCCAACCCAATGGAATGTGCAAGATGATCTGTGGGGGTGTGGGCAGAAAATATTGGAACTAATATTGCGACTTATCTTCACATAAAAAATAAGAGCAAATCATGATTAATATTTTGTATGCCAATGTACATTGTCTCCCTCATTGGGTTGCATCTCAGGTCAGATGTCAGGAATGAGGTGTACTGATGGAAGAGGGCAAGTTCAAAGTGCAGACTGCTTGGGACTGGCCTCCTCCCTCCTTCACCTGCTTTCAGCATATTGAGAAATATTGAAAGTTGTGTGTGATGGGGTGCACAGATATTCAGACTAAATTATTTAACTTAACTTTCACAAAAGACTTCTTGAAATAAGGCATAATTGAAGAGAGATAATGCAAACAAAGGTGAACCACAGAAAGTGGCAAAGTGGGCAGTCCTGGTGTCAGCACATTGTCAGCTGCATTACAAGGCCGAATGATTTAGTCAATTCTAGCAAGAAGTTGGCCAAAAACTTTTGTGTGTGTGTGTGGTACTGGTACAGGTACATTTTGCCTCTGAGATACACTCCAGCCCTTTTTTAAAAATTTTGAAACAGGATCTTTCTAGGTTGCTCAGAGTCTCACTAAATTGCTGAGGCTGGTCTTGAACCTGCAATTCTCATGTCTCAACCTCCCAAATACTGGGATTACAGGTGTGTGCCACCACACCCAGCTTAAAAACTTTCGATATTATTCAAAATATTGATGCATATACCTACCATTCATGATGAAGTTTGGCCTACATGTGTATTTCTCGGGTCCCCCCCGAGAGTGACGCGGACTGATAGGGAAAAGTGAGCGCCGACGACTCGAGAAGCACTCACCACGAGCCGGGAGAATATGTCGAGCAAATCTCGTTTATTTAGGAAAACAGGGCAGTTTTAAAGTGAAACCCATAAAGGAATCCCCGGGCAGTAGGGTGTGGCCCAATGGCACGCAACGGGTCGGGTCATACACCCCCTATAACCTATTATAGCCCTCTTGAGGCTAGGTGGGGCAGGTCTGCCAGCGCCATCTTTGCTATTGATATGCTGAATCGCTGAATTGCTGAATCGCTGCCACGTGGAAGAGGCCCGGTACTCTAGAGCAGGCCTCTGCTAGTTCACCGGGCCCTTTCATGGCGCCGAGTAAAGGGCCCCGCATGTATTGTCTTATGATATTTTGCAATATGATGTGAGGTCTTGTGTCACTGGTTCAGGTTAAGTCCTTGAAAAATGGTGCTGAAACTCTGCAGTCAGGAAAGGAAAATTCATTTCTGGAATATATATCCATTCCAGTCAAGATGGATCCACTGATCCTCCCAGATAGAGGCATTCTGATGTAATTGACTTAGCACCAAGTGGCTGGTTGGTATCCTTGAGTAACAGCATCTGGGTACAGCGGGGGCTCTGGTAGCAAATTGCACATTCATCAGCCAGGTCAGTTTTGGTGAGCGGGAGCCCGTTCTGTCCATCCCTACAACCATGCCTCCTCTGTTCAGGGGCCAGCCATGCCAGCACTAAGGTGGGCAATGGCAGTGACTGGCTGATATCAGCTATCCTGGTCACTCTGTCTAGTTGGTTGTTTATTCATCTTCTGTGGTAGATGTTTTCTGGAGGTTATTAACATGTGATACTTGGGGCCAGGCATGGTGGCACATACCTGTAATCCCAGTACTTGGAGACTAAGACAGGAGGATCACAGGTTTGCGGCTAGCCTCAGCAACTTAGCAAGGACTGTGTTTCAAAATAAAAAATAAAATAGGGCTGAAGGTGTATCTCAGAGGTAGAATGCCTCTGGGTTCAATCCCCAGTGCCACACACACGCAAAAAAAAAAAAAAAAAAAAAAAAGTGATCCATCGTTCCCACTCCCAGAGGCCCATATCTCAATTCCCCAGTTCTCACTATTGCTTTTCTTCCACTATTTCTCCTTCCAGGACCTGACCAACTATTCAAGATATTTGCCATCCCCCATCCATTCTGATCTCAAGCCACTTTTCCAATCCAAATGCTCCTCTACTATCTGCCATGGAAGTTCTGGCATTTCTACTCCACTAAATGTGTGCCTTCGTTTTCTCCACGCTTCCAAGAGTCAACCTAGTAGTATCTTAGCAATGTCTCCTAGAATAACAAGGCACTGAATCCTGTATCATGATGAGTGTTTTCAACAATGACAATCTCTACCTACCAATGTTTATGTTCTGTGCCCCTCAATCCAGCACCCTCAGGGGTTAGCCCCATGCATACTCTCCCTGCTTCTGTAGATGTGTGTTGGCTACTTGGTACAGCTCTTTTCTCCCTTAGTAGTCTTATCACATCCCTGAACATATTATTTTGGGACTTGTTATGGTTTGGATCAGGAATGTACCCAAAAAACCTCATTTATTGAAAGCAAAATCTCCAATGCAGCAAGGTTCAGAGGTGGGGCTTTTAGGCAATTGTTGAATCATAAGGGCTGTAACCCCATCAATGAATTAATGCATTTTATGAATTAATAATTTGAATGAACTTACTGGGTGGTAACTGTAGGCCTGTGGGGCATGGCTGGGGGAGGTAGGTCACTAGGGTTGTTCTGTGGAAGGGTTTATCTTTTCACAGCCCTGTTTTCTCTCTCTCTCTCTCTCTCTCTCTCTCTCTCTCTCTCTCTCTCTCTGTACCTCCCTCCCTCCCTCCTGGCTATCATGAGATAAGCAGCTTTCCTCCACCAAGCCCTTCTGCCATGATATTTCTGCCTTGGAGCCAGCTGACCATGGTTTGAACCTCTGAAAAAATGAGCCAAAATATGTATTTCCTTCTCTAAGTTGTTTGTGTCAGGTATTTTGGTCACAGTGATGAAAAGCTGACACAGTACTCAGTGCGGTTATTGTTCTGGTGGCCAAGATGTGAGGTGGGGGATATTTCCCGAGTTGGACACATGTTGCCTCTGAATTGTCTTTGAGCAAGGAGAGGAGCGCAAGTGTTGAGCAGGGAGGCCCAGACCACCTCTGCAAGTCCAAAGCATTCAGAGGACTCTCAGAATGTGAGAGTTTTCAAATTCATTGACCAAAATGTTCCCAAGTCTTTCTGATTAGAGGTCCTAAACGACACATAGTGGACTTTCTATGAGTATTAAACCTCTAGAACTCTACTTGCCTTTATAATTAAATCCTGGATCTGACCCCTCTGCTTTTTCTCCCCTGAGACTACAAGAGATGAGTCTCTTTATATGCTGCTGGAGCAGGCATCTGATGTTCATGGTTCCTCTTACATTGGAAATTAATCACCTTCACACCTTTTATTATATTTCTCTAGTGCAGCAATAGCCCCCGGCAACAGCCATCTGACTCCATGTAATTACAACTTCCTATAAACCTCTCAAACACCTGAGATATTGCCCTCATTACCTTCTACCGATATCCCATCCCAACTTCTCCCTGGTAGAAGTTTCCACTTTAACAGTTGCAGCAAGCCAAGGATTACGAAGATTGCTTACTACCAGCAATGTTGTCCTAATAGCTAGTTGACTGGTTTGGTGATCCAGTTCCAAAATCCTATGTGAGAGTTTACTTCCTAGAACCTCTTCTATCAGCGACTGTCATGGACCAGATTCCCCTGGAAAGAGACTCTGAGGTGGAGATATTCAAGCAGGTGAATGCTCTGTACAATGATACCTGTAGGGAGTGAAGAAAGCAGGACTGAATAGGAGGAGTTGAACTGTGACAGTGGAAACCTCAGTGGACCCACTGGAAGCTCTGAGGCTCAGACAGGGGAGTCCTGAACTGAGCCAAGGGAGCTGGACCTTTGTACCCTATTTCAACTTGTTCTTGGGTATGAGTTGCTCCTAGGGAGGGAAGCGTGGCCTTGGACACAGCTTCAGCCAAGGTCAGCATCCTTGAAGGAGCTCAGATACTCACTTTATCCCCGGTGTTTCCAGCAGTGAGGGAGTCAGTGCCTTGATACTGAAGTGGGAATCTAGTCGGTTCTGCCTTGGAGACCAGCATTGTGTTTATCATAATTTTACCTCTTTTTGTGATCCACTATAAGAAACTCAAAACTCCTTGACACCCTCTTGTAACAGGCGAAGCGAGTGTGAGTTGCGTGAGAGATGAGAGCTTAGCAGACAGAATGCAAGAAATCGTTTATTGCGCTCCCGGGCGAGGTCTGCTGACCGGTAGGGGTCTCGCTCAGCAGAGTCGCACCAGGAGAGGAAGGGAGGGCATCTTTATAGCAGGGTCTGGGGTCAGGGGTCAGTGGGGCGTCTTCTCGTGAGATGAGGCAAAACAAAGCAGGTCTTCCCGTGAGATTTGAAGCTTGCTGCATCTCCACTTCTACCCTCCCAGGCTCCGGGGTCTCCTGTCCTAGCTGCAGGAGCGAGGGGGAAGGGGAAGGGGAGGGGGAAGGGGAAGGGGACCAGACTTAACATCCTGGCCTTTTGGTGATAATGGGTGACGACTGAATCATTAACTACTTCCAGCAGACAAAGGGGGCGTCGCTATGGGGCCCCTCGGCCAGGAGAGGTCGGGTCAGAGGTGGGCAGGCGGGCATAAGGCTGCAGCAAAAGTTGATTGAAGGTGACTCTGGACAGTTCAGTGACCCGTGTCTGAATAAACTTCAGCAAGCAAGGAGCTAGCAAAAGGAAAAGGCAAATCGTAATAATAGGTCCCAGAAGGGGAAGGTACCAAGCAGCCATTGGCCCTTGGATCCATTCCAGGTAAGAGGTAGATTGTAGGTACCGTGTTTTTAAGCTTTTGCTTAATTTGGTCAGAGTTTGGACATTCTCTTCCACTATACCCGATTCATTAATATAGTAGCAGCATTCTTCCCTGAGAAAAAGACACACACCACCCTTTTCAGCAGTGAGCAAATCCAAAGCCTGTCTGTTTTGGAGAGTTACCCTAGCGAGGGAGGTAATTTGTCGCTGGAGTAAGGCTAGGGAGGAGGTTGTAGACTCAAGGGCTAATTGGAGATGGTACTGGAAGTCTTGGGCAGAGATGAGGCTATGTCCCAGTGCTCCACCTGCTAACCCTAGAGAGCCAATAGAAGTCACTAAGCTTGCTCCCAGCAGAATGGGAAGAAAAGCGACTCTCTTTGCCTGCAGGTGAGGAGCTATGAACCAAGAGAATTCACCTTCCTCGTATAGAGTAAGCTGTGGAACCACCATTGTTAGTATGCAGGGGCCTGGAGTAGAAGAGTTAATGCAGGTATATAATGTCCCATTGCACCAAAAAAAGGTTCCCTGAGGAGCCTGGGTTTGGGTGGAGGTCTTGGACCAGACGATAAGCACCATTAGGGTTTTTTGTTTGTTTGTTTGTTTGTTTTGTACAGGAAGGATGGGTGTATTGTAAGGGGAGTTAGTGGGGATGAGCAGGCCTTGGGCTAACAGGCAAGAGATAATAGGTTTAAATCCAAGTCTGTGGTGGCAGGAGATAGGAAACTGAGAGTGAGCGGGAAAAATGGCGGGATCCCGAAGGAGAATTTGAACCAGGGTATGGTGGGTTGCTACTACCGGTGTAGTGGTGTCCCATATGATAGGGTCAACTAGGTCTGTGGGTAGTGGGGGTTTGGTAGCTTGAGCGTTGTCTGCAAAGACAGCCATTAGGAGCATGGTAGGGGAGGCGGCGATGGAAGAGAATGAGAATTCAGCCCCAACTTTAGTCAAAAAGTCTCTTCCCAGAAGAGGGGTTGAGCAAGAGGGGATTATTAGGAATGGGTGGGTAACTACCACGTCGTCGAAGTGGCAGAAGAGAGGGCCTGTAGTGCGAGGACAGGAGGGCCTACCGTCAATCCCCTGAACCGAGATCGGAGAAGGGAAGCTAGGACCTGAGAAGGATGGAAGGACTGAGTAGGTAGCCCCTGTGTCGACCAAGAAGGAGATCGGCTTACCTGCTACCTTGAGAGTTACCCTGGGCTCGGCAAGGGTGATAGGGGTTGTTGAGTCCGGGAGCCGTCAGTCTTCAGCCAGGCCAAGCAGGGCCAGCGGCGGAGCCTCCAGCGGCGGGGCCTGGTTTGGAAGGGTGGTCCCCCTGCGTTGAGGCGCTGGGGGCTCACCGCTTTTCCAAGGGCAATCATTTTCCAGTGGCCCTCCTAGCCACACACCGGGTAAGGTCTGGTTGGTGGTCGTGGCTGCGGACAGTGATATTTGCCCAGTGCCCTTGTTGGCAGCATTTGAAGCAGGCTCCTGGAGGCACTTGTCGTTTCTGTCCCTCACCCTTAGGTGGCGCTCGCCACCCATGGGGCTGAGTCACTATTGCCGGCCTCAGGGCAGCTACCACAGCTTCCGTTTGAAAGTCTATTTTTTGTCGAAGTCGGGTGGCCCGCTCCAACTCATCCTGTTCCTCTCAGGAATTGAAAACTTTAAAGGCCATGTTTACCAGATCTCGGATAGGGGTTTGAGGGCCATCTTCTGCTTTTTTTAGCTTTCTGCAAATATCAGGGGCTGACTGTCCAATGAAGTGAGTCGCTAACATTACCGATCCTACCTCGCTAGAGGGGTCTAGGCGGGTATAAAGGGAGAAAGCTTCCCAGAGTCAATTTAAAAATATAGCCGAGTTTTCATCTGGGCGCTGAGTAACCTCCTTAAGCTTATCATAATTAACAGTCTTATGAGACGTAGCCCTCATGCCATCAAGGAGGCAGAGGATCATGTAGTCCCTCTTCTTAAGTCCCTCCCCACCACCACTAGGGGTAGGCTGACAGTCCCAGTGGGGGTCCTCGGGGGGGACAGCGACCCTACCGGTGGGCAGAGTAGGGTCAGTGAGGTGGGCCTGGTCTGCCCGTTCTTGAGTGGCCTTTAAGATGAGGTCACGCTCATCAGGGGTTAGGGTAGATGTTAAAATAACATGGAGGTCTCTCCAGGTGAGGTCATACGCTTGGACCAGGTACTGAAACTCTTTAATGAACGCAGAGGGATTGGAGGAAAAGGAGCCTAATTTCTTTTCAATCTGAGAAAGATCCGGCAGCGAGAAAGGAATGTGGACATGGACGAGCCCTTCGGCACCAGCTACTTCACGGAGGGGGGTCATGAGAGAGGGGGGAGGGTCTTTAGAGTGGGTATGGTGGCTTACAGGGGAAGGGGGGGTAGGTAAGAGAAGGACCCTTAAGGGAGGAAGGAGGGGGAGAGAGGAGCAGGTTAGAGAGGGGAGGAGTCGGGTGAGTGTTGGAAGGTGGGGAGAGGTGAGAGAGGGAGGGGTAGATGGAGGAGGCTGAAGGGGTGTGAGAGGACGGAGAGGGAGGTATAGGAGGCTCAGGTCGGGCGGGGGAGAGAGATCCTGTGCGTCAGGCTTGGGGATGGAGTCAAAAGCAGGTGGCTTCCACTCCAACTCTGTAGGGTCTGGAAGGGACGGCTGGGGGGAGGGGGAGTTGGGAGAGGGAGTGGGGGAATGGGTGACAGCCAGCAGGACCTGCATGGTAGAACAGGGGAAACAAAGAGCGGGACAGGAGCGCAAGGAGAAGAAAGCTTGAATGTAGGGAACTTCCGACCACTTTTCAGACTGCTTACAAAAATTAGAGAGATCAGTCAGGATGTTAAAATCGAAAGTTCCATCTTTGGGCCATCTAGAGCCATTATCCAATTGGTACTGGGGCCATGCTGTATTACAAAAGAAGCGGAGGCACTTAGGGCATGAATCTTCCAATAGCCCCAGAGTGTGGAGATTAGACAGAGGGCACCCCAGAGGTGTTTGGGGGCGAAATTTAGAATCTTGGGTACCCATATCTAGCCTGTGGATGGGAGCGAAAGGCAGACACACAAGCGTCCTCGTGAGCCACCTGATGCTGGCAGGCAGTGGGGCCAAGGAAGCAGAAGAAGATGTCTCCCCTCTGCTTCTTGGCTGGCGGCGACAACCTGGTTGTCAGGGCAACTCTGACGCAGCTGCGCGTTTGGAAAACAGAAAAGCCTAATGGAAAAAAAAAAAAACCCACAGACTAGAGGTGGAGAGGGGAACTTACCCTGGCCGTTTGCGGTGGTTAAGATGGAGGTCGGAGAGTCCTGATCTGGGGGCCAAGGGGAGGGCTAAGGGCCAGGGCCAAGGGGGTACCCGGGCCCGTGGCGAATGCCCTCTACCCTTGACTGCAGCTTTCGGCACCAAATGTAACAGGTGAAGCGAGTGTGAGTTGCGTGAAAGATGAGAGCTTAGCAGATAGAATGCAAGAAATCGTTTATTGCACTCCCGGGCGAGGTCTGCTGACCGGTAGGGGTCTCGGTCAGCAGAATCTCGCCAGGAGAGGAAAGGAGGGCATCTTTATAGCAGGGTCTGGGGTCGGGGGTCAGTGGGGCGTCTTCTCATGAGATGAGGCAGAACAAAGCAGGTCTTCCCGTGAGATTTGAAGTTTGCCGCATCTCCACTTCTACCCTCCCAGGCTCCAGGGTCTCCTGTCCTAGCTGCAGGAGCGAGGGGAAGGGGAAGGGGACCTGACCTAACACCTCTCATCATCTGGACTGTCATCTCTGTATGCATCTCATCTTGTCTCCCCCCAACTCTCCAGTTTCTTCCCCTGAGTCCTCTAGAATTCACAATTTATAACAGCAACATATTCTCTAGTCTCAAAATGTTCCCTGAACATTCCTTCATCTTGGCAGAAATTCTTAGGGTATTTTAAGGGAGTCTCCAGTGAACAGTTTCATTGGACAGCTTCTAAATAAATTGAGAAATAAAACAAAAATTAACTATGGGGGCTAAAATATCATCTTAATTAGTGACAGAGGCCAGCTTAGAGGATATAGTTTTAGGTATATTAATACCATCAATTTAATAACATTGCACCAGAGAGCTCGACAGGCCTCCCCATATGGTAACAGTCACGCTGGACCACACATGTAGTCTCATCTTTTCTAAGCCCTCAGTTCAGTAGTGCTATAGTTTTGATCTAGAATGTTCCCCAAAGGCCCATGTGTTAAAGGCTTGGTGTCTGGCTTTGTGCCATTGGGAGGTGGTAGAAACTTCAAGAGGTGGGACCTACTGGGAGGTCTTAGGTCGCTGGAGATATTTAGACCCTACTACACTACTCCCTCTCCTCCTCCCCCTCCTCTTCCTCCTCCTCCTCCTCCTCCTCCTCCTCCTCCTCCTTCTCCTCCTTTCTTCCTCCTCTGTCTCTCTCTCTCTCTCTCATCCCAGCCATGAGGTAATCTGTTTTGCTCTGCATGTTCTTCCTGCTGCGATATGCTACCTCACCACATGCCCAAAAGCAATGGGACCAACTGACTACGAATGGACTGCAGCCTCCATAACTGTGAGTTGAAATAATCCATTTCTCTTATTAAGTTGATTATCTGTGGTGTTTGTTATAATGACAGAAAGCTGATTAACAAAATGAGAACTTACTGCATGGTAATTGTCTCAGGTTCTTTTTGGAAATGGGTGATATATAGCTATAACTTGGGGAAAAAAAGAGGAAGAAAAGACAAGACCCTGGAAAACAGATAAGCAACTGCAGGATGGTACACGCCTGTAATCCCAGTTCTTGGGAGGCTAAGACAGGAGAATCTCAGGTATGAGGCCAGCCTCAGCAACTTAGCAAGATCTTGTTAAAAATAAAAAATAAAAAGGGCTGAGGTGTAGCTTAGAGACAGAATCCCCCAGGGTTCAATTGAAAGAAGAAAGAAAGAAAGAAAGAAAGAAAGAAAGAAAGAAAGAAAGAGAAAGAAAAAGAAAGAAAGGAAGGAAGGAAGGAAGGAAGGAAGGAAGGAAGGAGGGAAGGAAGGAGGGAAGGAAGGAAAGAAAGAGATAAGCAATAATAGAATGTAATATGTGTTGTGTGCAAATGAATTATGTAGAATATCATTACTGGAATTCAGAGGAGGTGATCATTAAAACAGTAATGCCCACTATTACATTTTTTTGGTCCATTCATTCCCCCATTCTACCAGACAACTATTTCATTCATTCTATTTTTCCAAAGTCCATCACCTCCTTCTATATCCCCATTCTCAGCTGATATCCCTGCTTCCTTCACTGAGATAACAGAAGCAATTATTAGAGAACTTCCATGAGCACCCACCAACACAAAATACAATGGCTGTGTCAACACAACAGCCATAGAATTCTTCTATTAAAAATGTTCTACTAGAGCCCAGCATGGTGGCACACACCTGTAATCCCAGTACTTGGTAGGTTGAGGATTGCAGGTTCAGGTCCAGCCTTAACAACTTAGTGATGCCATCTGCAACTTAGTGAAACCCTATCTCAGAATAAAAAATAAAATAGGACTAGGGGTGTGGGTCAGAGGTAGAATGCCTCTGGGTTCAATTCCCAATACCAATAAAAGCTCTAGCAGTTTCCCATCTCATTTGGAATAAAAAACAATGTCTTTACATCCATATGAGGTCTCGCTACCAATCTCACTAACACGTATGGGGAGGGAGGAAGGAAGAGGGGGGTGGGTATACAGAGGGAAAAACACTAAGTGACGTGTGTATGTATATTTGTATCACTTTGGATCTCATTATGATGGATAATTACATTGCACCAATAAAAGTACATTTTTTAAAAAAGTGTCTTAGCCAGGCATGGTGGCACATGCTTGTAATCCCAGTACTTGGGAGGCTGAGACAGGAGGATCTTAGATTTGTGGCCAGCCTCAGCTACTTAGTGAGGCCCTCTGTAACTTAGTGAGACCCAGTTTCAAAATAAAGAATAAAAAATAGATCTGGGAGTGTAGCTCAGAGGTAGAATGCCCGTGGGTTTAATCCCCAGTACCACACACAAAAAAATAAATAAAATAAAGAATAAAATAGGGCTGGGGGTATAGCTCAGAGGTATAATGCCCCTGGGTTCAATTCTCAGTACCACAAAAAAGTGTCTATAATGCCACAAGACCCTACATAATTCAACCCCATTACCTTTCTGATTTAATCTCTTATTTTTCTGCTTGGCTCTTTCTTCCCCAGTGAACCTGGCCTCCTTGGTGTTCTCTGTACATGCCAAACAAATTCACACCCCAGGGCCTTTGCATGTCCTATTCTTGTCTGCCTGAAACTCATTTCCCTCTGCTACTACATAAATTATCACCTCCCTTTTTTTTTCTTCTGCCTCAATGTCACCTTGTTAGAACAGTTTTCTCTGACTACTCTACATAAAATAACAACCATTCCTTCTCCTGATATTCCTTTTGTCCTTGACCCTGTATTTTTCATAGCACAACTACTGCCTGACATATTACCTATTTGTTTATTTGCTTCTCTCTATCTTTTTCCCCAAAGGGAAGCTCCTTAAAAGTGGGCATTTTGGAGTGTTTTACTTGCTCTTGTATCTGGACCCTAGACATCTTGTGCCTGGACATAGGAGATGCTCAGCATATTTGTTAAAGAAATAAAAATCTTTGTTTGCACTCTATCTTAGACTAATCATCCTAAAATATCATACCTCGTGTTCTCCATACTGGGAATTACCCCAGCTACCTTAGAGACTAAAGAAAGTCTGTGGATACATTGCTCATCCACCATCTCAAAACTATCTCTCACAGCTTAAACATAAAGTAATACAGAAATTAAGTTTCTAGTAGTAACCTAACTTTTGTCTCATTCATCTACCTCTAAATATAGATCCCACGACCCAGTAATTTTTCCTGATTTGTGACTTATGGGAAAAATTGCAAAGAATAAAAAATTTAAATTATATTTTGTACAATTAACAAGTCCTCTTTCTTTGAGATAATATTACATAAAGTACAAAACACAAGAATATTTGTTATTAGAATATATGAAACTTTGAAATCTGAACTATTGCAGAAAATCTAATTTTTCCATATTACCAAATTTTCAGTTACCCAAGAGATCCTCAGGAACATCTCACAATATAGACCCTGTGTGGAAAAATGAGACAAACCTGATGAAGTGCTATTGAAATAAATCACTTCCAAGAAGAGCGCGGGATTTTTATTTTATTTTATTTTATTTTTTGCTGTACTCCCCACCAGATGGTGCTGCTGAGAAGTTTTCTTAAACATTTTAAGTTGAGGGTCCACTTTTAAACTAAGCCATACAATATAATTCATCTGTTCAATATTCGTTCTCTAAACTAACATTTGTTTTAATAAATTTAGATAAGATGTCCTAGGGGCTCCTGGAGCTTGTGGGGGACATGTGGATCGCTTTAATAATTACTATGCAGCATGAATAAGTGGGAATTAGAGCTAGGATTTCAGCTGCAACAGTGTTTGACATTATTGGATTTACAGTGATCATCATGTACTTGACTTCCAATAAACTTTATCAGACTTAAAAGTTAAGTGAGATATGCACAATTTTCTTGTGACTTTTGTTCAACTTAATAATAATGCCATTTCAATTTTAAAACCCCAATGGTTTATTCTTATGTGGCTTATAAAAAGCTGTGTATAATATACACAGTATATCAAGGTAATAGTAAGAGCCTTGATAAAATATAGCAATTAGTTTGTTTGACCATTTCCCACGAGCCACTAATTTCAATGGGGAAACCCAGTGGATATAGGTAATCAGATTCTTAATTTGCCACAGATTTGAGTCTTTCATGAGAATTTGAGGGGTCAATGACCTTTTATTTATCCATGGTGGAAAGTGAACCTGGCTGTGAAATCGCCATTATGCTTTCTTTTCTAGATTAAATTCCAGCTTCCTTATGTTTTACATGTGGATTCTATGTTCCATCTTTTGATCATTATTGTTATTTTCTCCTACTGTTAGAGGGATGAGAAAAAGGAAGGCATCATTTACATAATCATCTACATTTATTTGCATAAATTATAAATCCATCCCAGGGAATGGGAGGGCAAGCCATGGAAAAAGCAGGGTGGGGGTCAGGACTTCTCAACCCTCCTTCAGGGAGAAGAAATGGAGGATGACAGCACCCAGGGAGTTGGAGGAGCCCCAAGAGCAGACATCAGGACTTGAGGACTTCTGGGGCTGCCAGAGGGTACAGACTCTGAGATCATCACTGGAAAGAACAACAGCGGAAAGAAAAGCTGGCGACATAGCAAAGTTCAATGCACTTCTTTCTCTGCAGCTGATGTCCCCACTTCCCAGTGCCTCTGCCTGGACATGGGGTGGAGCTCCCTGCAGGACAGCAGCAGCTGTTTGCCGGGCTGCTGGCAGGGGGGCAGGCCTGGCACACAGACCCCTTTCTTCTTCCTTGGAGGGAGCAAGCAGTTGCTATGAGTGGAGCCTTGTTTCTTGGCCTGTCCATCCCTGGTTATCAAAGGGAACCTCTGTGTAGCGACAGCACAAAGTGACATAACCCTGCATACCAGGGCCCTCTTTTTTTGTGTGTGTGGTATCAGGGAGCTCAGAGATATTCTACCTCTGAGCTACACCCCCAGACCTATTTTATTTTTTATTTGTAAACAGGGTCTCTCTAAGTTGTTGAGAGCATTGCTAAATTGCTGAGACTGGCTTGAACCTGCGATTCTCCTGTCTCGGCTTCCCAAGTACTGGGATTACAGGCGTGCGCCATCATGCCTGTCTACCAGGGCCCTCTTTTATCTCTTATGGAGTTAGGCCACTGGCAGCAGGAGCCCAGACCCTAGGGCTAGAGATTGACTTGGTGGGAGGGGTCTTGATCTGATGTCATTTGTTTCTGTGTCACCACAAGAGTTAGTAGAATAGTCAGTGTAGTAATTGCCAAACTTTTTTTTTCTTATGGTGGTACTTTCAAAGTCACATCCTCAGAAAGGATACTTTCCCAAGGACAGAGGGGCAGACCCAAAGCTGCCCCTTAGGAGCTCCCACTTAGGAGCTCAATGATTAGTGGGTTTTTCTTTTTTCCATACCACATTTTTCTTGAAGTCCATTTTGCTATGTTGTTAGAGTTTTTGAAAATTCATCTTGTCTATGATAATGTCTTTCATGTTTCTATTATCAGAAGCATGTTTCCTCTCCTCTACTATGATAAAAATGGTTTTCTGTTTGTATTTCTAGATTGCTTAACTGGTTTGTTTGTTCTAGTTTATATTTAACACACTGACTCATGAAAATAATTACTATGTTCCTGGTATTAGGCTAAATGCCTTACATACATTGTCTACATTATTCCTCAAAACTATCTTCAAGGTAAGTACTATAAGTCCCATTTATGAATAAGGAAATGGAACCTTGAGAATGTTAAGAGACTTGCCAAAGATTATCTAACTTCAAGTTTTAGTCTTTATTATATATGTAAATATTTTACATGAATATCTAATGGTCTCAATAGCATTTAATAGTGATTCCTTCATGACTGTACCATTTCTGATTTGTCATATATTAAGCTCTTAGAGTTGAAGTACTCTGTTAAATATCTATTTGGTTCTGCTCAACAACTTTATTCTATATTTAACTTAATACTCCATTACTTTTATAATTATCACTGTAATATATTTTAAATTTTAGAGCAAAAAATGTGAGCCTACAATCATTATGTCTTTTAAAATAAATGTCCTTTGGCATTCTTGTTACATATCAGATGAATTGCATTTTTATTTTGTTGGAAATAAAAAATTAAGTTATTAATAACTTGAAATTAACTTACTAAGGCTTTAATTGGTAAATCTACATATTAACTAAGGAAGTACTATTATATATACTTTTCTAATAGGGTATAGCACTTGATTTATTGTAATTATATTTATTATAATTACATTTATTTATAATTTCTCAGAATAATATTCGGCAGAAATCAACTCATGTGTTTGTTTTTGTTGGAATATTAATAATAGAATCCATTTTTATTTTATTTGCCTCTTACATATCAGCATATATACTAACATCTATACCTGTACACTAAACACTGTACACTAAACAGGATACATGTATTCAACACATAGTATAAACATATGTACAGTTTTTGGAGAATTTGGAAAGTTTGCATTTGAGCTCATTACTTTTAGTGATTTTTAGTTGATTCCTTAGATATCTAAACCTGCAATCATGCCATCTGCATGTATTTCTTCTTTAAGAATAAAATTGACTCTGTTTTCAATCTTGTTTAGACTGGAAACACAATAAGGCTAATGTCTTAGCTTCTTCTTTGAAAGGGTGAAGATAAAAATAGTTTGAAGCCAGGTATGGTGGCGCACGCTTGTAATCCCAGTACTTGGGAGGCTGAGACCGGAGAATCCAGGTTCGCGGCCAGCCTCAGCTACTTAGTGAGACCCTCCGCAACTTAGTGAGACCCTGTTTCAAAATAAAGAATAAAAAATAGGGCTGGGGGTGTAGCCCGGAGGTAGAATGCCCCTGGGTTCAATCCCCGGTACTGCCAAAAAAAAAAAAATAGTTTTAAGACTGTTTAAATCAAAATAACCATATACACATGCGTGCGCGCACACACACACACACACACACACACACACACACACACACCTGTAATTTGTACACGTAGAAGCAATGGTTCCTACCCCAGTTTCCTGGGCATTGTTAAGGTATTTGATACACCCCAGTCTCTTGAGTCCACCTCCTCTTGGGTCCTGGATCCCCAATGCCAAGATCTGTAGACATGAGGGTCCCTGCCCCACAATGCTAATGTTTTCCTTGGTACCAGTCCCCTTCCCCCTCATTCCTCCTCCAGGAGCAAAGGCTATACTCTCACCTAAGACAGGTGAGTATGAACAATGCAGACCAGGTAATCTACCTTTCTGTTTGCTATATTTGGATCTGAAATGTGCCCCCAAAGGCCCAGGTGTTAAAGGCTTTATCCCCAGCCCTGGTACTACTAGGAGGTGGTAGAACCTTGAAAGGATGGGGCCTAGTTGGAGAAAGTTAGGTTATTGGGTACGTGCCCTTGAAGGGAATCTGGGGACCCCAGCCCCTTCCTCTCTCTCTTTGCTTCCAGGTTGCCATGAGGTGAGCAGCTTCCTCTGCCATGAGCTCCTCACCACAGGCCCAAAGGTGACGGGACTGAATGACCATGACTTGAAACCTCTGAAACCAAGAGCCAAATAAACCTTTCCTCCTTTTAGGCTGATTATCACAGGCATTTCTGTCATAGTGACAGAAAGCTGACTAACACAAACTGCTTGGGTTCAAAACCCAGCTTCAGGCCTGGCCAGTTGTGCTGCCTTGGACAAGTTAATTAACCTCTTTGTATCTCCAGCTTCCTCATGTGTAGAGTGGAGATGGTTACCAGGCAGGACCCACCTCATAGATTATTTTTGTGAAAATTGTGTTAAGATTGTGTGAGCATTTAACATGGCACTTGGCACAGAATAAGCAGTTAACAAATATTAGTATGCTAGTTATTTGTCAATTATTGGTGTGTGTGTGTGTGTGTGTGTGTGTGTGTGTGTGTGGTACTGGAGATTGAAGCCAGGGGTGTTCTACCTCTGAGCGACACCCCCAGCCCTTTTTAAAATTTTATATTTTGAAACAGGGTCTTGCTAGGTTACTGAGAGTCTCACTATGTTGCTGAAGCTGGTCTTGAATCTGCGATCCTCCTGTCTCAGCCTCCCTAGTATTGGGATTATAGGTGTGCACTACTTCCCCCAGCTCAATTATTGTTTTTAAATAGAAAGTATGAATTGCCTAGTTCCTTCCTCAGGAATACTCAGAGAGAAGAGGCATTTCTGGTGAGAGGATGAAAGAGAAGCCTTGGCCTTGAGGGCTGGCCTCTGAGAGAGGGATGGAATACTGTCTCTGACTCCAGAGCTGATACTATGAGTTTACAGCTAGAAAACCACAGAAACTGCTCTCAAGAACTGGCCTGTAGTCAACTGTAACACAGGCAAAATTCCAGATAGATATAGCCTTGATTCTTTCTGCTTTTCTTCATCTTTACTTTATCCTTACTTGCCTCTCAATTCCACCTCTAGTCTCCCCCCTTCCCTGCCCCGTTGAAGCCCAAGATAATTTCCTTAAGATACACATGATTAAGAAGACATTACTGCCGGGCGTGGTGGCACACCTTGTAATCCCAGTATTTGGGAGGCTGAGACCGGAGGATCCGGGTTCACCGCCAGCCTCAGCTACTTAGTGAAGCCCTCCGCAACTTCGTGAGACCCGGTTTCAAAATAAAGTATAAAAAATAGGGCCGGGGGTGTAGGTTGGAGATAAAACGCCCCTGGGTTCAATCCCCAGTACCTCAAAAAAAAAAAAAAAGACATTACTTAGCTGGGCGTGTTGGCGCAGCACTTGTAATCCCAGTACTTGGGAGGCTGAGACCAGAGGATCCGGGCTCACGGCCAGCCTCAGCTACTTAGTGAGGCCTCCGCAACTTAGAGAGACCCTGTTTCAAAATAAAGAATAAAAAATAGGGCTGGGGGTGTAGCTCGGAGGTAGAATGCCCCTGGGTTCAATCCCCAGTACCGCAAAAAAAAGAAGACTACTTCCTCTGCATTTGATTTTAAATGCAAAATATAGTTTTAAGAAAAATAGATCTGATTTTATGTGGGATTTTCAAGCTCAGTAAAATGAAGAACTAGGTTTTTGTTTTGTTTTACTTTGGAAAGTGGTCGATTGAGCAAGTCCTTATTGAGTTTCCATGTATGTCCTCTTACTCATTAACCTAGTCTGTCCAGATATCAAAGCCAGACAAGTTATTTGAATTTTTGTTGTGTGCCAAGGTAAAGATGCTACAGAGAAAATGGAAGGGAGTCTCTATTTGTAGGCAAAAAGTTGTGGTTCTTTGAGAAACTAAAATTGTAAGCAGTCTTTTCTCATATGGAAGTGTAGGCCACACTTCTCTCAAGACCACTGTCCTTTCTGGCTCCTACCCATAAGGAAGAAGTCTCTACTCTGAATAGTCAGAGCCCATGATGTGGATTGGCTATGTGGCAGATTGTATGTTCTTAAAATGCCCCATGTCATGCCTTTTCCTCCAATGTGCTATTGATATGCTTCCATCATGGAATGGGGGGGGCTGTGTTAGCTCCTCTAAACCTAGGCAGACTTGCTAATGCACCAACTAATAGAATGCAGAAGTCATGCTGCATGACTTTGTGGTTGTGTCATAAACGTTCATATGCCTTCCACTTGGTTCTCTCAGGAGGGACACTTGCTGTGTTTTGAAGAAGCCACATGGAGAAGCCACATGTGACCATCCTGGCCAATAGCTGACCACCAGACATGTGAATTAATGGGAGATCCTTTAGGCAGGTCCAGTCTTCAAGTCTTCCAGCTGAGACTCCAGATAATGTGGAGCAGACAAGAGCCATCTCCACTATACCCTGTCTGAATTCCTGAACTACAAGGGATAATAAGTGGTTATTGTTTTCAACCATTAAACTTTTTTGTGTGCATATGGTACTGGGGTTTGAACCCAGCAGCCTTCTACCTCTAAGCTACACCCCAGTCCTTTTTATTTTTTATTTTGAGATAGGGTCTCACTAAATTACTGTGTGCTGGCCTCAAACCTGTGATCCTCCTGTCTCACCTCCTGATTACTGTAATTACAGGTGCATGCCACTACACCTGGGGGGGGCATTTAGCTTTGAAGCAACTTGTTACTCTGACACAGGCCACATTTCCTAATGGGTATGAATCTATGTGCTCCTCTCTTATGCTCCCTGTATCATGTCTAGGTGGATCAGGCCTAACCCATCTCTTTTCTCTTCTACTTTCCCCATAACATGAATTTAGGTGAGCAAAAAAGCCAAGGCCCACTCTGCAGACCCAGTCATGTCATTCCCTATTTCTTAAACTTCCTCCTCTTGGCTTATGGTTACAGAGCAGGGAGATCCCAAGAGGTAGGAGGCCACGCTTACTTTTTAACCAAAGAGCTCTACTTTGGGGCAGGGAGCCTGGACCATCGTGATAAAAGAGGTACTTTGTTTCACAATCTATGATTTCTTGAGCTTGGCTTCCTTGGAACTTAGTGTGAAGGCAAGAGGGCGTGGACAGCAGGGTTAGAGCACGACTGGGTCCTTGCCTACATGAAAGCATGGCCTCAAAACATCACTCTAATAACCAGAGATGGGCAGGAAGTAAAAAGGACTAATCAAGATTGAAGATGCAGAAAAGCAGAATCCAATTCCTTTCTACTCCTCTGGGGCAGCAAGAAGAGTAGCCACTTTGGAATCAGGAAACATGGGTTCTGTTTCCTTCTCCAACAGGAGTAGATTGTGGAAGGAGTAGTTTTATGACCTTGGGCAAGCAACCTCATTGCCTTTCTGTGATTGTACTTCCACGAATGATAAAAGGGGCAATGACCTAACCAATTCTGTCAGTTCAGGAATCCACAGATCTCTCCCCTCAGTCACTTTCAAAGCTATTTACTCCTTCAGCTTCCAAATGGGAACAAATGCATTTGGATGCCCATGGGAGGTGGGAGGAGGGTGGGGAGTGCCAGCTTGTGTCTCCTGGAAATCACAAGAGGTGCCACTGGGGCTGGGTGCTCTCCAGGAAGTAGAGGATGAGAGTCTCCCTGGGGGGAAGCCTCTGCACGTAAGCGCCCTACCCTCATTTCACCCCAGGTGACCTAGTTCTGCTCTGGACTAGATAACAATAGTGCCCTCCAACCCCACACAGGGATGCACCTAGGCCAATTAGGAATAAGTAGCAGAGAAGGAGAGCAAGCCTTATCCTTGTCCCTTTGAAGCTGAGACAGAATAGGGGTTCATTTTCCAGACAGCTATATTAAGAACCTAAGCTCAGCCCTCAGAGACGTGATGATTGGAGCTAACTGCATCCATAATTCTTTGCACCTGATATATTGGGGTAGGAGGTAGGGAGAGGGCCTCCTGGGAGAAGCCCTCTGGTTTTGTACTAGTTATGTGTCATCTTCCTGCAACTCATGCAAGCTGACTTTTAAAATACCAGCAGCACATTTCTTATCTTTCCTGTGGCCTCCAGCCTCCCAGCCTCCAGTTGATTCACATCTCTACTACACCAGGACATAACAATCATGCTGCCTTCTTGCCTACAGTCCTTCCTATGAGAAACTCCACCCATGGCTCCTGCCAACTCCTCAGTTTAGTGGCTTTAATATCACATGACATCACTCCTCCTCCTTCATGTGCAAATGTCTGCTGAGATGGTGTTTGAAATAAATCCTCACTCTTAGGAATTTGAACTGGGAAGGAAGAGGAAAAGGTTGGTTATATCAAAAGCTAAATTAGAAAGATGGGGTTGGAATTTTAGGACATCAAATAAGAGAAAACAGGTACACGAGTAAAGAGGAGGTATAAATTAGAGAAAAGACAAAATAGAATAAGTGTGTTGGTGATATGAATCATCGACCCATGGGAAATAGCAAAATGCCACCCACTTCCTGGAGGTCTGGATATACTGTGACTTCTGTTCTTGGAATCTCTTATTGCACCATGTGCCTCCTGACATTAAACTTCCCATCACTTCCCAGGTGCTTCCCAAGTATGCACAACCAAAAGATACACACACACACACACACACACACACACACACACACCCCTCCTGGACTCTTAAGTATTGAGAGCTCCAGGATGCTCCAGGATGGCGCTTCTGCTGTCTGAACAGGATGGCAAGGATCACTGTGTGCCCGAGTGCCCTTCAATGGAAGATGATGGTCATCATTATCTCACTAACACAGCATCAGCTACTACTTCTCAAGTGCCTATTTTGTGCCAGGAACTCTACTTGGCACTTAACAATCATTTCTTCATTCAATCACAATAATCCTACTGAAGTTGATATTTTCAGTCCCTTATGCAGTTAAGAAAATCCTGGCTCAGAGAGCATAATTAACTTGTCTAGGGATATCAGTTAGCAAGTGGAAGAGGCAAGCTTTGAATTCAGTGCTGACTCCTAACCTCTTGTCCTTTTGCTCTGCTGCAACACCTCACTGAAAAGTGCCATAAAAGCCAGCTGCCGATGGTACAGAAATCAGCCATGCAGATAGCACAGGATTTCACACGTTTGGCTTTGAAATGTGTAAGGAAGGCAGGTGCTCTGCATTGAACACAATCCCTGCCACTTTCTATTGCACTATACCTAGGACTCTTCAATCCTTTTGTTACTGGACCCAAGTTCATCTACTCATCACTTGAAAGCCAATACTCAGGAGATGAGAGTTGGTAGGAAGGAAATCAGGTTTATTCAAGGGCCGGCACCCTAAGAAGATGGGGGAGCTGTTGAACCCCCAAAAAGACCATCTTAGAGAACTCAAGTACATGAAAGGTCTTTTATGGGGAGAGAAAAAAGGTGTAGGAGGCAATGGGTAGAAAGACCACATGCTGAGTGGAATCTTTGTTATCCAGGGCATGTGCCTGTTCCCCAAATATCACAATTGACCTTGACCTCCTGGGGCCATGTTACTGCAATTCTTTTTTTTTTTTTTTGGTTGGGGGCTTGAACCCAGGGGCATTCTGCTTTTGAGCTACACCCTCTCGAAGGAGAGTCTTGCTAGGTTGCTTAGAGTTTTGCTCAGTTGCTGAGGCTAGCCTCAAATCTGCAATCTTCTTGTCTCAGTCTCCCAAGTGCTAGGATTACAGGTGTGCACCACCATGCCTGGCTAGTTCCTACACTTTTTAAAACAAATATGTTATTTTTCTGCAAGTTAAAACTCAGTAATTTACATGCTTTGTATTAGTTGATACATGGGGCTAAAGAATTAGGAGGGGTGTTATACATTCTGATGTTATCTAAGGGTCATTAATGTTCTGTAAATATGAAGAAAGATTATTTAGCAGGTAACATCTCAATCATTTGGGTGATGCTTTTCTTTAGAATTTAAAATTCCAGGCAAAGGGAGGGGAAGTAACTCCATAATGGACGACCCTCAAAGAAGCGGCCACCATTAACATTTTATGTTATTTTCTTGGCTCCCAAGGGTGCTGGAGTTTGCAGCCTGTGTAAGTTGAAGCTGCTGAATGTGTAGGTACAATTTCTTATGCAGAGTACCCAATTTCACACTTCTCTGAACTGTGTCCCCAACTGACCATTAGCATTCTCCACATACATACCTCCCAGCACTTCTATCTCCACACATTCCAAATTGGACTCTTTCTTTCTCTCCAGATATGTTCCTTCTTCTTTGTAGCTAATGACTGGCATTGTCCTTCTAGCCCCTCTGCTCCCCAGAACCAAATCATCCCGAGTCTTAATGATTTCACCATCTCAGGATTTATACCATCTCCCGCCCTTCCCAATCCCACCATTCAAACTCTCTTCAGCTCCCTTTTGGATTGGCGAGTCCTTTATTTCTGCTCTTGTCCCATTCAGCATATCCTCCTGGGTCTTTCCAGAGTTAACATTGAAAATGCACATTTGATCCTGTCACTTTGTGCTCAGAACTCTTCAGTGGTTACTGCATTAGTTACATATTGAGGAGTAACAGATGACCCCACAATTTAGAGGGTTAAAACAACACCTATTTATTACCTCCCTGTTCCATGGATCAGGAATCTAGGCACAGCTCGGGGCATGCGCTCAGGACAACAGAAGTCCCATTCTTTGTAACTTAATCTTGGAAGTGATTCCCATCACTACTTATGGAGTTGCTAAGTCCAGCCCCTACTGCAAGGGAAGGATTACACAGGGTGTGAATACCAGCAGGTGTGACCGTTGGGGGTTATTTGAGAGGCTTCCTACCATAGCTTCCACCTCCTGGAGCAGTTTTGCTCTGTTGGGGGGATTATAAACAAAAAGGGTTCCAGCATCGCTTACCAAACAGTGTCAGCCTCAACTAGAGCAGTGGGATTTTATAAATCGGTTTCATTTCTGCTTCTGAAAAGTATTTCTATTGAACAAAGTTGTTCCAGCTGAAAGATGTGCAAAATCTTCTGGTTCAGAGACTAAATCTAAACTTCACAAGGCACTCCATGATCTGGCCTGTCCAGTTCTGCCTCTTATTTGCTCCTTCAGGCCCACATTACGTTCAACAAGACAACCCTACAGAGCACCCCTCTGCCTTTCGTGCTGCTGTGCATGCTGTGCCCTCTCCCATAGTATTCACCTCAGCCTGCCTGCCTGGCCAGTGCTAACTTATCCTTGCTGAGCAGTAGTGTGTGTGTGTGTGTGTGTGTGTGTGTGTGTGTGTGTGTGTTTCTTTTTTTGGTACTAGGGATTGAACCCAGGGTCATTCTACCTCTGAGCTAAACCCCCAGCCCTATTTTATTTTTTATTTTGAAACAGGGTCTCACTAAGTTGCTAAGGGCTTTGCTAAGTTGCTGAGACTGGCCTCAAACCTGCGATCCTCTTGTCTCAGCCTCCCAAGTACTGGGATTTATAGGTGTGTGCTACCACACCCTGTTGGGAATGTGTTTTGATGGCTGCAGGCAGGTATGTGTTTCTCCCTCATTCTCCTATTGTGCTTCCTTTAAATCCCTTAATCCAAGCAATTACCTTCTATACTCGTATTATTGGTTTACTTCTCCCCTCTAAATTGTCTCCAGCATCCTTCCCAGGACTGTTGCATAGAAGACACTTGATGGCTAGGGTGGAGTGGGTGACTGAGCCCAGGCTTGTAAGCCTGATGCTGCCTGAGTGCATGGTGGTCGGGCAGAGTGCCTACCTCAGCCCAGTCTTCATGGGTTGCATGTGGTGTTTCAACTGCCTTGTTTATAATCCAGAAGTCGGTCATTGTATTCCAGACTGTTCTTCACTGTCATTATTGCCTTTTGCTGCTTATTGAAATGAGATAATTAAAGCTGAAGTATTTTAATTGTCAATCATTATAAAAAATATTTTGTAAAAAAATAATGGAAATGCAGAATATGTATGTTGCCCCACCATTAAAGGAGCCAGAATGTTCTTGTTTCCAGATTATGAGAGGTCCACTGCTCCCAGAAGTAGGTTGGGCTGTCAGAGCGTAAAGAACAGGCTGTGTTGTGTGGAGCGCAAAATCGACCCACATCCTGCTCCTGTTAGTGTCCCCTCACATCACTCCGGAGGAGCTCAGTAGCTATTGGTCCAGATGAGCATGAACACAGAGGGGATTTATTGATGCCCACTGGGGGCCGGGTTGTTAGGCAGGTTAATGACAGGCCTTTTTGCCTTCCCCTTTTATGATCAAATCTCCCCCCCCCGGAGACTTATTTTTCCACTAAAAATTTTCAATGATAAAAACATATCTCTAGTTGACAAAAAGAAATTGGCACAAAACTGCTATGTCCCTTTAAAAGAGCTGCTGAGGGACAGAATGACTAATTTTAAAAATCATATCGAGGTGATCCACAAATATCAACCACTTCCACCCCATTAAACATACCAGAAGTGCTATTTGGGGCTCACTCAGGGTTCGTCTGGCTTTCAGTCTTACCGTTGATGGTGGTACAATGGTGTATCTTGTGGAAAAGCTGCCCTTTGTGGTACAATATTAAAGGGTTAGGGAGGAACCGTGCATATTTCTCCGTTATGGGTCTGTCATTCTTAAAATGTCTAAAATGCCTTTTTGAATCTATATTTGTTCCAGCCTGGGTCACCTACAGAGAAAAGATGTTCAGAAAGACTTTCAGCCGGATTTTAAAGTAAGACTTCAAAGGAAGCTGCTCGTTCTGGGGATCTGAGATTTGAAAAGCAGTTGATTTGTCCTCCCATACTCTTTATGAATTTTCAGTTATAAATATTTTGATGTGTCCATTCAACAATATTTGTTCAGTGTCTCTGATATGCCCAGCACAGTGTGAGGCACTGGGAATACTTGGCACCTGTCTTACTTCTTGAGGTACCAAGAGGCAGGCACAGCAAGGAAAGCAAGAGAGAGTGAACCAGCAAAAGGCTCTGGGTAGCATTTGAGCTAGAACTTGACCCAGAGTAGGATTCCCTGTGCATAATGGGGATTGGATAGCTCAAGGCAAAGAGGGCAGAATGAGGGTGGCACAGAGGCAGACAGAAGAGGACAGTGTGCAAAACAATAATCCAGGGAGGTGACTGATCTGAAGGCACAGGGAGATGGCTGGAGAAGAGGCCAGGAGGGCTTTGAATCTCCTACAGAGGACTTTCATTTGGTCCAGTCAGCAGTGAGAAGCATCAAAGGATTTTAAGCGCAGATGTGACATGATCAAATTTATGTTGTAGAGATATTTCTTCACAGCACCTTGAAGGATCAAAGAACTGAAAGTTGGGATTAAGACAGTCTGTGGACATGGAGGACGTCTGGAGGTGCTGTGAAAAGGGGGAACTCATGTGGCTTGAACATCTGCAATGTGCCAGACATGGGGCTCAGCTCTTCACATATGTTATCATAGCTCATGTTCATGCGCGTGTGTGAGGTAGGAATTATAACTCCCATTTAAGAAACTAGGCTCCATAACTTGCCCACGATCTCCTTGCAAGGTGGTAGTGAAACTGAGCTTCAATCAACTCTGATTCCAAAGCTGCTATTCTTTCCTTGACACTGGAGCGAACGATGAGTTTGAATTATGGCAGCGGCCATACTAAGAGGCATCCTCCCTCCTCCCATCTCTGAATTTAGTTGCACTGCATTTGGAAGCTGCTCCATCTACTTCATCACTCTAATTGCTTTAATATGACTAATTGACCAATTACTAGCAGGTTATTTATAACCATGGTGGAATTAGTTGCTTGGTTCAATCAAGCAATGAAAAACTAACTGATTTGTAATGACTCGATTTATCAAAGTGTTCGGAAGGGTTGGTGTGCACGGACAGCTTATATCAGCAGTAAACAATATGTGCAGTACAATAGGAAGGGAATATCTGACTATTCACAAGTGACATTCTAACCCTAGCTCTGTGACCAAATGGAGAAGTCATAACTTTGAGCACTAAAATGTATTTTAGAGAAACTTTTTGTTTTTTTCGTCATTATTGATAAAGAAACCAAAGCTTAGAAAGCATAAAGGATTTGCAGTGTCTTCAGCCAGTAACTGACAGAGGTTAGACTTGAACTATTTGCTTTGTTGTGATGCCAAGTCTTAGAGATCTTTTCCTACCATGTCTGGTGCACAGTGACATTGAATGAGTCACATAGCCTCTTGAATCCTCAGCTACTTTGTCTACATGAGAGGATTGGTGGATGTATCAGATTTTGCTATGTAAGAAACTAAATAGCTTGAAGCAACAACCATTTTACTTAGCTTGTTATTCTGTGGTTCACGGTGATCTGGACTGGCTTGCCAGCTCTCTGCTGGACTCTCATTTGCTTCTGTGATCAACTGGTAGGTCCAGCATGATTTAGTAGAGCTCACTCTTAGGTATAGTGGTTGACAGATCATTGGCTGGGAACTGGCTGCTCATCAACCGGGGGTGCCTTCATTCTCTTCCATAGTCATTTTGTCCTCCAGCAGTCTTGCTCAGGCTTGTACACACAGTAGTCTCAGGGTTCTAAGCACACGAAAAAAGGGCAAACCCCAGGGAGCATGCTCTCTGCAAATCTATACCACACCATGTTTGCTAGTCCCCCGTTGGCTATAGCAAGTCACATGGTGCAGTAGGCAGTTTCTGAAAAGCTTCCATGATTCCTGCCTTCCAGTATTCCTGTCCTTGTGTAACTCCCTCCCTTGCATAGGGCTTGATCTAGTGACTTGCTTCTAATGGGTAGAAAATGGCACAAGTGATGGGAAATCCATGCCTAGATTAGTTTTTAAAAAATGGTGGCACTTTTTTCCTTTTCTTTTCTTTTTTTGTGGTGCTGGGATACAATCCAGGACCTCACTCCACCACTGAGCTACATCCCCAGTCCTGATTTTCTTAAAGACATGCTTGCTTGCCTGGTGCAGTGACGCATACCTGCAATCTCAGTATGTAAAGACAAAGTGTAAAAGCAGAAGTAACTCCATTTTAAAACCCCCTTCTCTGCTGAAAGTAGCTAAAAAGACGAACTCTACCCAAGGAAGAGAAAAATTTGTAAAGCAACAGTTTATTCTGCCAAAATGAGAAGTTTTAAACTTTACTGAACTTTTCACCCAGAAATAATATTAACTGCGTAATGTTTGGCTTCTGTTACTATAGCTTCTGCTGATAAGTAAACCCCCTCCCACTTAGAATTTAGTTGGAAATAGCTGATTGGTTATAGATTCATGATGTATGTAACCCTTTATGTAACCATGACACAAGCTGTATGTGCTATTTTTAAATCAGTATTTAAGTCACAAATGCTGTATGCCTTTAAAAACCCTGCTCACCTTGACTCCAGTGCCCAGTTGTTGGAGTCTCCTTTAAGACCCACTCTGGACCGCTGGCCGCCAGCTTAAAAGAAATAAACGGCTTCAATTTGATCTTTACTCCTGGTCTCCCTTGATCTCTGTGATCTCTCGCTAAGCTGGGGTATTACAAGTACCAGGGAAGCTGAGACAGAAGGATAGAAGGTTCAAGGCCAGTCTCAACAACCTAGCAATACCCTGTTTCAAAACAAAACAAAATATATATATAGGGCTGGGGGTCTAGCTCAGAGGTAGAATGCCCCTGGGTTCAATCACCAGTGCCCTCCCCCTAAAAAAAGACACGCTTGCCCTGATAAAACCAGCTGCCACATGTGCTATCCTGTGGAGAGGACATGAAGAGGTCCAACAACTAGTGAGGAACTGAACCCTTGGCCCAACAGTTCCCCAAGGTACTGAATCTTGCCAACCACCAGTGAGTGATCTTGGAAGCTAGGTTCCTAGTTGAACCTTTAGAAGGGAATGTAGCTGTGGCCCACACCTTCCTTACAGCCTTGTGAGAGATGTTAAAGCAGATGACTAGGCTAGGCATGCCTCTGTCCTGACTCACAGAAACTGTGTGTTGTTTCAATTTGGGGGTCATTTGTTACACAGCAAAGGAGAACTAACATTCATGGCTAAGCTCAGAGTCAGTGTTGGAGGGGGTGAGCATCCTCAGAGAGGGTGTGCTTATAAGAAGAGTAACTATATAAGTTTTTCACATGTTTGCAAACAATTTACCAAAGATGAACTTTCCCTCCAGCCTTTTAGAATTTGAGGTGGAATTATTTTTATTACTTCAATATTTATTTATTTTCTGTGGTAAGTAGTGGTATTATAGTTTGGGTCTGAAATGTCCCCCAACAGCTTCTGTTTTAAAGGTGTGGTCCCCTGGTGCTGTTATGGGAGGTGGTGGAAACTTTAGGGGGTGGGACCTAGTTGGAGGAAGTGGATCACTGAGGGCATGGCTCTGAAGGGCTTTTTTATATTTTGCCTCCTCCCTCTCTCCCCTCACCCACGATTCCTGCTGCCATAAGGTGAGCAGCTTTCCTTCCACATGCCCTCTGCCATGATGTTCTGCCTCACCACAAGCCCGGAAACAATGGAGCCAAGAGACCATGGACTGAAACCTCTGAAATTGTGAACCAAAATAAAACTTACCTCCCCTTTAGTTGTTTTTCTCAGGTCTTTTGTCAGAGCAACAGAAAGCTTAACACAAGTGGGAACAAGGTGGTGAACAAGACAGAGGTCATGTTTGTGCCCTCAAGGTGTGTACAGTGTGGGATGGGGAGAGGAAAATGGGGACGGACATTAGTTCAATGATTCCTTCATACTGATTTAAAGTTGGACTAAGTGACACGAAGGAAGAGTATATGTAACTTAGTCTGGGTTGGTCAGAGAAAGCTTCTTTGAGGAAGTGGTACTGAAACTGAAGAGGTAGGAAGGGGAGAAGGCAGGGGGAAGAGGAAAATTCCAGGCAGAGGGAGTGGTGTTCTTAAAGCGGAGCTAGAGAGGTAGCCAGCAGCTACAGGACATGTTCACCTTTATGATCAAGTTGTATGCTATTATGTGATATTGGTATTGTGTGATATAGTTTTTAAAGGTTCCTTTAGAAATGCACACAAATATTTGTGGATGAGATTATGTTGTCTGGTATTTGCTTCAAAATAATCTAGTGGCAGGATGGGGGGTTAGGAGTAGGTAGAGTTATAGAGAAAACAAGGTTTTTTTTTAGATGAATTAATACCAGGTGATGGTTATAAGAGTCTATTATACTATTCCCTCAACTTTCGTATAGGTTGGAATTTCCCATAATAAAACTTGGAAAAATTATATCCCAAGAACACATGCTAAAAGCTGTGTGTATATTTTTGAGAGGTTACTGCATTTATCTTTCTTTGCTCCGTTCCAGACAGTAGAAGTTAAGAACATCTTTAGGTCAAGGGGATAGAATGAGTCTCATGGAACAGAAAATGTAAAGACACCCCAGTTTCTAATCATGTGGATGCTGGGGTAAGTTACCTTGCCTCTTGGC
The DNA here is from genome assembly GCA_004027185.1 of Glis glis. Classification (NCBI taxonomy): domain Eukaryota; kingdom Metazoa; phylum Chordata; class Mammalia; order Rodentia; family Gliridae; genus Glis; species Glis glis. The sequence continues at coordinate 40,784 of PVJS01004288.1, forward strand.
TATAGTGTATAAAGTATATTGCAGTCTTTCTTGTGCTCATTTTTCACTAGCGGATAGTATGCTTCATATTTAGTGGAATGTTATAACATGATTCACTCTAGAGGAAAAGCCAATGGGAATACCTTGTGTAAGTATTCTTGAAGGGACTCTGTTATTAGGCATTATATGATATGGACAATACTACAGGGAGTTTACAGGTTGGAGAAGGAACAAACAGGGCAGAACAGACAGAAATACCCTTTAGTTTAAAAAAATTTTGGTTGACTTGGTGTGGTAATAAAGTAGTGCGGATTCCTCTGATTTTCTTTTGCTCTTGTTATTCTGAGGTGGGTTAGAATATGAATTTAACAGCAGGGATGTGTGGATTTTATGTCAGCCATGCACTTAGGGGGATGGGCATACTGGAAGGAAGGTGAAGAGGTGACACCTGGTGTTTATACCTCAATGTAAACACCTCTTCAATGTTAGGTTAATGGGGAACCCCCATTTGTGACTTAGACTCAGATATTTCTTGGAAATATCTTTGCCGCCAAAGGGAGTCTCTCCATCCCCTAATAAGGATTTCGCTGGAGTCAGAAATATGCAAATTACACTTCTCTTCTCAAGCCAAGGTTAAATAAAAGGGAAAATTATGAAAGATTGCTTATGGCAGCAAGGATTTTCAGGGCTTGAGGATGAATTCAGTTCTTTCTAAGCTAGGATGAGTCTCTTGTCAGTGCAAAGCAGGAAAGGAATAAAGTGGAGAAAGGGGACCTGGACATAATAAGCATGTTCCAGCACAGCATTTGTGTTGAAAGGCTTTGTTGTTCGCTGAACGTCCGTTATTACAGGCATTTTCCTGTGCTCTGAAAAACGTTTGGCAAATAAGCAGTGTCTCCTCCTTTCCTGTGTTCCAGGCTGGGTTCTGGTCCTGTTACAGGGAAACACCAATTCCCAACAGGGCTCCCTGGGAGCAAATGCTTTGTTTACTCTTTACCGAATCCAGCCTGGGGTCATTCTCAGCAGCAGAGCCTGGCATGGAAAAGCTATTTGGAGCAACTTGTCGCCAGAAGGGAAGAATTGAAGCTGACTCGTGTGTGTGTGTGTGTGTGTGTGTGTGTGTGTGTATGTATGTGTGTGTGTGTGACGGGGTGGGGGTGGGGGACGATGGCAGGCAGCCACCGTCCTGGCCAGTCACACCCACTGGCCAGGGGGAGCATTAACACTGAAATTCAAACAGATATAGCTCTATGTGCGTATCAACCCGTGCCATCTCCACCCATATACATCAAGCACACGCTCGCCACGCCAGTCACACGCGCCACACTGCCATACACCACACACACACATACACACACACACTGTCCATACACACACTATATAATTAATAATACCCATCCACATGCCACATACACGCACGCACTCCACACACGCACACCACCCACATTACATTAATCATACAGATACACATCATATGCACCATATTTGCACACTTCATCGAACACTGCATTAGGCACAATCCCCCCCACAGACCCACCACAATACCCCACATAATCATAAACTGTGACACACACACACACACACACACACACACACATACACACACAGCCTGCACCCAGTGGGTTGCTTTCCCGCTCAGCCAGGCGCGCTGCAGTCCTGAATTCGCTGGTTGCGGGTGGGCAGGGAGGAAGCAGGCAGTGGGGAGAGGGAGGCGCGCCGCTCTGGGAGGGGTGCTGGAGGGGAGCGCGAGCGGCCTGTGCAGGCTTGTGTGTGAGGGGGTCGCGCGGCCGCGCGCGGTGTGCACAGCCCTCCGTGGAGCGTGTCATTCTGCAGGTCAACAGGCTGAGGGAGGCGTGTGGGGAGCGTGCGTGCGAGGCGGCTGCGAGGCCACACCGAGCCTCGGAGGCGCGTTCGTCCCCTCCGCCCCCGGCCGGGGTCTGTCGGAGATCGCGGAGGCGACGCCAACGCCCGCGCTCCCGGGCAGGGCGTGCGTGAGAGGCCGGGCTCTGCGGGGCCGCGGCGGCGCGCGTGCGCGTGCGCGTGCGCGTGCGCGTGCGCGTGCGCGCGCGGAGAGGGAGGGCGGGCCGGCCGGCGGCGGGCGGGAGCCAGGAGGCGGCAGCCCAGCCCCGTCGCAGCGCCCGCCCCGGGCGGCTCCTCGGCGAGCCGGGCCCGCCGCGCCCTCCCGCGTCGCAGCGGCTCGCCCGCCCGGACGCCGCTTCCCCGGCTCGCGGCCTCGGCCCGGCGCGGAGGAGAGGAGATGAGTGCGGCCGCGGCGCCGGCGCCCGAGCGGGGTTGGAAGAGCGAGAAAGTGGACGAGGCGCAGGCCCTGGCGCGCAGTTGCGCCGCCCGCCGCCCCGACTTCCAGCCGTGCGACGGGCTGTCCATCTGTGCCACGCACAGCCATGGCAAGTGCTTCAAACTGCACTGGTGCTGTCACCTAGGATGGTGTCACTGTAAGTGGACCGCGTCGCCCGCCCGCCGCGCCCGCCGGGGCCGCCTGCGCTCGGCCCGCGCTGCCCGCCACGCGCGGAGACCCGGGAGGCTGGCGCCAGGCGCCGCCAAAGCGGTGTCCTCGGCAGGAAGACGAGGAGTCCCGGGGTGGAACGAGCAGGCCTTTGGTACCCGAAATGTCCAGGCAGTGTGTGGAGAAAGGGCCGAGCCGCCGAGTTGATGCCCACCGGAGCGGAAGTCGTGTTTTAGGGCCCCTGGCAAGAAGCGCCTCTTACTCTTTCTCACTTGTCTTTCTGTATTTAAAAGAGCACTTGGAAATAGAATTTGTCCCATTTCTTATATGCAAACTGAGAAAGAGCTATAGTGTGAGGGAATGCTTCCAAGAAGTTAAAAGGAACAGTTTTGGAGGGCAAACTCCTTAATACCCAGTTGCAGCATTTAGAGCGTATGTATGAGTCTGTTTAACAATTACAAAATAAAGCGAATGAACGCAAGCTTAAATGATCTTAACCTAAGGTGTAAAAGCCAGAACTGACTGGCCTCGGACCTTCCTCTGTATTTATTCTGCCCATGATTTTTAAGTAGATTAAATTTAAGCAGCCATTTAATCAGAATCCCACAATTTGATTAGTTCATGGTATTTGGCTTGCTCTATCCGATGAATCATTTCTTTTTAGAAATATATTCTAAAGTTAGTTTCCACATGATCTTAGAGGATCTTGGAGTGCTTATTTAGGACACAAGTTTTCCAGGTGATCTTAAGTTAAATTTATTTCTTCTTTGTTGCTAGAAGAAAATGGCTCACAGCCAAAGATGCAGTATGTAACAAATCTTTATTTACATTAACTGAACACGATTGAATATTTTTAGTTGAATTTATGAATTAAAGGATACTCTGCATTTTCTTTACAGATTCAAGGCAGTACTGTTCTTGTGTTCCATCTGCTGATGGGCCAGTTTCTTCCTGTTTCCTTTCTTAATGTGCTCAGATGTGATCCCAATTAGAAAGCAGTGGGGGCAGGTTACAGAGTTGGAAGTAGCAACTGTAGGAAACCTGGGATGCTGAATACACAAGTAGAATGAATCTGGTGAGATTCCATTTCCTGGGAAAGAATACTGTGGTATGTGAGGAAGGTTCAATGTTTTATTTTAGCAGTATCCCTTGTAAGTGCACAATTACTGAAGGGAACCTTGAAGTCTAATCAGGTAGCTTCTTCCTTCATTACCCTTGAATCTTAAAATACTCTTCCATATAAGGAGCTGAAATCGGTTGCTTTCTAACTTCTTTCCACTGGTCCTATTTGTACCTTATGAGAGGCATAGAACAAATTCTTTTTCAGATTATAGCTGTTTCGGCTCTTCATATATACATATCTGAATGTGCATGTGAATTTCTTGCAGATATGACTTATCTCTGTATCCCTGGCCATTCTCACAATGAGGTAGGTTTTCCTGGTGCTTCTTGTAATAGGTTTGAACTTCATATTCATTGAATGACTGAATGAAGATAGCCATCATTTTCTTCTGAAGCATTATTTTGTCCTATTTATAAATTTCCTTTCCCTTCTGCCCTTTTCTTTATGGAATAGTATCCAAGCTCCTAATATCCTGGTTGTTCTGTTCTGAACATGTGCTAATGCGGTCATGATTCTGGGAAGACTGTGACCGGGCAGAAAGGTAGGCAGTATCCCAGTTGTGGGCTGATCAGTACAGAGTGGAGTAAGACTGCTACTTCCCATCTTTGAGATACTTCCATTGCTGCAGCTAAAGTTGCATTAGGTCTTTTTTTTTTTTTTTGCGGTACCGGGGATTGAACCCAGGGGCGTTCTACCTCCAAGCTACACCCCGGGCCCTATTTTTTATCCTTTATTTTGAAATCGGGTCTCACAAAGTTGCGGAGGGCCTCACTAAATAACTGAGGCTGGCCGCGAACTCGGATCCTCTGGTCTCCACCTCCCAAGTACTGGGATTATAAGCGTGCGCCACCACGCCCGGCGCATTAGTTCTTCTGATATCCATATCTCATCATACTGAGCTTGATGACAACTAATGCCATCAAATGTGCTCTTTAAAAAAAATCTGTGGCAATTGAGGTATAGCTTGTCCATCTCAAAGTTATTAGTATATTTTTATACACAGGTACTTATTCCTTAGATATTTTTCCCTATTAATTTTTTAGGAGAATTAGCCCATTTTTTGACTTAATGTGTTTTTATAATCTTGGATTTTAATAATATATATTATTCCTCCTAGGTTCATGTCATGCACATTTTAGATGCCAACAGTAATTCAGTAACCTTCTATACCTTCACTCAAATTATTGATAAAAATAGTTGAACAGGAGATGACCATTTATAGAGTCATGAAGCTTGCTGATAGACCTGCCCTTCAGACTGATAGCAATTTGTTAGTGGGTACTTGTTAGTTAAAGTTGTTCATACAATTACCTAGTCACCTAAGTGTGCTATTATCCATCCTATATTTTTCATGTCCCTATGGGAATAATAAGAACCTGGTCAAATACCTTCTTGCAGTCCTACCAACATAGGACATTTACTGCTTTCTAATCCGTGATCTATACACACTCTTAAAAAAAAGGAAAAAAACCTATTAGATTAATCTAGTATAACTCAGGTCAGTTCCACAAATGCTTATTATTTTCTTTTCTAAGTGGTTAGATGCTGATTTAAAATAAATAATCTGAATTTGAAAAAGGATTGGCGTCAAATATACTGGACCGTTGGCAGCTTTTCCTGGTTTTTAAAAAAATTCAGTTCAGCTGGGCATGGTGGCACACACTTGTAATCCCAGTATTGGGAGGCTGAGACAGGAGGATTGCAGGTTCGAGGACAGCCTCAGCAAGTAGTGAGACTCTCATCAACCTAGTGAGACACTGTTTCAAAATAAAAAAAATAGGGCTGGAGGGTGTAGCTTGGAGGTAGAATGTCTCTGAGTTAAATCCCCAGTATCCCCCTCCTCCCAAAGACCCCCAAAACAAACATTCAATCCTATGTTCATTTGTTCTTTTCCAGTCTTTGACCGGGGCCTGGTCCTCCTGCTTCCTGCACTGGCAGTGTTCAGTGATCCTTTCACAGGAGCTGTGGCATTTAAAGCAGCCAGGTGCTGTGTTATAGTCTCCTCACCTGATTGGGCATCAATTCTTTTTACTTTTTTTTTTTTTGCCCCAAATAGCATTTTTCTTGGGGAGAAACAGAGTTAACATGCTTGAGATGTTCTGTTTTCTTTGACATTCATGCAGCATGTCAGTCCTAAGCAGGATTCCTTTAATTCGGTTGCACATGTCATGAGCGCCTTCTCTTTATGAGACATTATTATGGAGACAGTACAACTGTGAATACAGCTGGATTCTGCCCTTTAAGCAGAGTCTAAGGGCATGACCTATGCTGTATTTGTTTTTCTAATTCCTTTATACTCACAAATGATGAAGGTGAGAAAACTATAGGTTTGTTCACCAAAGCTGAGAATGTTAACATGAGAGGATTCCCTTCATACTTGAAAAAGGTAGATTCAGAACAAATAATGGCACTTCAGCATTAAATGGTTGATGTTACAGTTGTGAAAGTTATAATCTCATGAAATAGAAAAAGCTGAAAAATATGCACAGGTTTATAAAAGGCATGGAAAGCATGTGCATATTCATAGATGCAGTACTTGATGCATTATTGCATAATTAGTGTGTTTGGGTAGTGGCTGATTTTTGAGGGTGATGTCTGGGAGGAAACCCACCAATATTCTGTTGGTTTCAAAGGTAGATTATTAGGCTGAACAAACCATGACTCCGAATCTGTGACTTAATCTTTTCCCAGTAATGAATGATATTAGTTGAATTAATGAGTGAAGGTTTCTAAGAGCAGTTTTGAGAGAAAAGGACATGACTTGGCTAGAGAAGAGGGGTGAGAAAGAATAAATCATATGAAGGATTGTAAAGTAGATTTATGTGGCTAGAGTAGACAGATTATTTAGAATAAGAAATTAGATTGGAGATGGAGAAAAGTAAGTGAATTTGAAGTGGAATCTATGGTCTTGATTAGACTTGGGGGGAGGGAAGAGGAAGGTTATTTAAGAATAGCTTCTAGACTTCTAGAATTCTTCCTTTTGCAGCTTGGATGGAGAAGTAGGATTGAGAGGAAGATCAGGAAGCCATGTTTGGATCTATTGCATTTAAGCTGCCTTTGTCATCTCGTGGTGATATAAGTAAGCAGTTAGATATAGGAATCGAGAACTCAGAGGGGAGGTCTAGGCTAGAGGTAATATGGAAGTCACTTATCTATTTATAGGTCGCAGTTGTAGCCATGATGAAGCGTGAGATTGCCAAGGGGGCAATGATAGCATGAGAAGTGAAGGCAAGTAAAGGCTTTTACTTTAGAACACCAGTGTTTAGAGTCTAGACATGGGAGGATAAAGTGCCAGAGGAGTCTTAGGAAGAGATGGCTAGAGAAGAAAAATCTGTAAAGTATAGTATTGCAGAAGCCAGGGGAAACACATGAAGAAATAGTACTAAGATGAAATCAGTTTTTACCAGGTCAGTTCTTCAATATTGGTGAAATACGCTAGCAGTGCTTTTCTTTACAGAAGAGGGTGAATGATTTGAGTCTTGGGACAGTGGCTTCTGGAATATACTTAATTGCAGTATTAGTTAACGCTATTTGAGACAGGGAATTCTTCAAGGTGAAAAGAGAATAGAGTGCCAGGAGATGATTTTTAATATTCAGTAATTAATTTGTGCCAGAATAATATTATGCTGAGCTCTTACTAGCCAATTGTGTCCATTTTAGAGTTGAGAAAAAAGGCCTAGAACAGTTAAGTAACTTTCCCATAGCTAGTAAAGAGTAGATCCTGGATTTGGATTCAGGTATGCCTCATTCTAGGACCTGGACTTGGACCCACCATTGGCACTGCAGAACAATTTAAAATTAATAAGCAGAACCAACAGAGCTCAGTTCCATTAAAGCTAATGACGGGGAAAGTGTTTACAAAATGGGCAAGTTGTATTAGTTGCAGTAGTGAAACTGAGAAGAATGAGAACTATAGAGAGGTCACTGCATGTGGTGAAGAATCAAACCCAAGCGAAGAGTTAAGAAAGAAGAAAAACGATTAGAAGGTGCCAGGTGGGGTTGAGTGGGTGTACATGGTGTACTGTAGGTGCCACTGGCAGAACTCAGTTGGCTTAATAAAAATCACATAATAGAGGAGCTCAGCTTTCTGCAGAAGACATGTTAAAAGATGTCTGTTTCTTTCAGGTTGAAAGCAGGAAGAGTGGGACTTGATGTCGTCTAATAGATTATATTAGCATATCTAAAGAAAGACTGTCACGGTGGAAGGTGGATGGGCAGCATAGAAATGTGGAAAAATGGGAGTTATGCAGAATTCTCAAGTGTTTTTCAGGACTGTTCAGAGAAGGTGGTATGTTGCCAAGGGTGAAATGTCTGGTCCTTCAGGCTGAGCTATCCCAGCAAATACTGGTTATAATTTGACTTCCTATTTATAGATTTCCTGTATGGAGAGGAGCTCAGTAGAAAATTCAGCTGTCAGGACCTTAGGGAAAATAAACTTCTTTCTGTTAGTTGGTAAATTAGCATTGTAGTTTCCATATTATTCTATTTGTTCTGTGTTACTGTTTTTACCCAACTCTACAGAAACTCGCATGATCAAGTTCTGACTTCCTTAGGGGAATGATAGTTGGTTTTCCTAAAGGACATCTCAGTCGTATCCATAGCAGTAGAATACATTCAAGAAGATTGACAGCGAAACCTAGCAAACAATCAAAAGTTTAAAAAGAGTGGGAGGTTGATTAGATGGAAGAGTCGACTTACGCTTTTTTTTCCCCCTGAGAATGAAGATTTTAACCATGTCTGCTGGTTGCAAGATGATAATACAGGTTTTAAGCTGGGTGTGGTGGTGCTTGCCTGTAATCCCAGTACTTGGGAGGCTGAGACAAGAGGATCCCAGGTTCGAAGCCAACCCCAGCAACTTAGTGAAGCTGGCAGCAATTTAGCGAGACCCTGTTTCCAAATTAAAAATTAAAAAAGGCTGGGGGTGTAGCTCGGAGCTAGAATGTCCCTGGGTTCAATCCCCAGCACCACAAAAAACAAACAAACAAAAAACCAAAACCCAAACAAACCAAAAAACACAGGTTTTAAGAGGAGAGGTGTGGTATAGGGTTCTGTATGAGTTTTTTCGAAGCTCAGAGGTAGAGAAAGCTGATAGCGTCTTTCCATCCAGGTGCTGCTTGAATCATGGTTGCATCAACCTCAGCAATGAGAGAGAACATACATAACGCTTATGCACAGGCACAGTAGTCATCTTTTTGTATGTGTTAGTTTATTCAAACCTCACAACAACCTGTCGGGTATACACGCTTACTATCCTTTCTTCTTTTTTTTTTTGCGGTACTGGGAATTGAACCCAGGGGCATTCTCCCTCTGAGCTACACTCCCAGCCCTATTTTTATTCTTTATTTTGAAATAGTGAACAGCCCTGTTTTATTCTTTATTGTGAAATAGGGTCTCACTAAGTTGCGGAGGGCCTCACTAAATTGCTGAGGCTGGCCATAAACCTGCATTCCTCCTGTCTCAGCCTCTCAAGTACTAGGATTACAAGTGTGTGCCACCACGCCTGGCATATCCTCATTTTTTCAATTAGAAAATTCACTCAAGGACATATGTAGGTACCTTTGGTGGCCTGTGGTAGATGTGCATCAGTGTTACAAAACAACTGGTAACCAGGGCTTCTGGGTACTTGGTTCCACTGAAGGTACTATGAGGATGAGTTCAGCTGTTTTAAATTCTTTTTGGAACCAGCAAGAATTAATATGTAAAATGAGAATGGCTTCTGACTTTAGGAGAAGGGCACTTATATGCAACATGGATGTTTTCCGAGTGGTCATGAACTCTATAAAACTGTGCTTTTTTTTGGGGGGGTACTGATGATCGAACTCAGGGGCATTCTACCTCCGAGCTACACCCCCAGCCTGATTTTTATTTTTTATTTTTGAAACAGGGTCTCACTAAGTTGCAGAGGGACTCATGAGGTTGCTGAGGCTGTCCACGAACCTGTGATTGTCCTGTCTCAGCCTCCCAAGTACTGGGATTTCAAGAGGTGCCACCACGCCCGGCTAAAACTGTGCTTTTAAAAAGCATTTGAGGTTGGGTATGGTGGTGCAGGCCTGTAATCCCAGTACTTGGGAGGGTGAGACAGGAAGATCACAGGTTCAACACCAGCCTCAGCAACTTAGTGAGACTGTGAGCAACCTAGCGAGACCCTGTTTCAAAACCAAAAAAAAAGCTAGGGGTGAAGCTGGGCGTGGTGGTGCACGCTTGTAATCCCAGTACTTGGGAGGCTGAGACAGGAGGATCGCAGGTTCGAGGACAGCCTCAGCAAGTAGTGAGACTTTCATCAACCTAGTGTGACCCTGTTTCAAAATAAAAATAAAATAGGGATGGGGGTGTAGCTTGGAGGTAGAATGCCCCTGGGTTCAATCCCCAGTACCAAAAAAAAAAAAAGGCTAGGAGTGTAGCTCAGAGGTAGAACACCCCTGGGTTCAATCCCAGTACTACAAAAAGAAAAAGCATTTGATAATGTATTTGAATAACAAATTTTTTAAAATAGGCAAAAACTGTGTTTGTATGACATAAAGTTTCAGTCATGTCTATCCTCAAATAATTTCTAACTGGTGCAAGCCTTTCTTTGGGGTTAGATTTGAATACAGACCGTTAATTATTACTGGCTTCCAAGCCAGTTGAACTCAATGTTGGACTGAGATTTCAACCAGGTGGCTTTGAGTGCTTTTCTATGGCAATTTCCTACAGTATAAAACCTTCATTTGATCTGAGTTTGTCTTCCATAATAGAATCTCATTGATTATGGAAAGAATATTTCTAGAGAAATTGTTATTGATTCCAAACAAATATAGAACACATGTTTGGCAATCAAAAGTTGTCTTGTACAATATTAGCTTTCTTGAAAAATAAGAAATGGTTTAGACATAGAATACAGAGGCAGAGTGTTGTCCCAGAAAGGATTGGAATCTGACACACCTGTGCTTAATCACGGGCCTTCCACCATTGGTAGTATAACTCTGGAGAGGTTACTCAACCTCTCTCAGCTTAGTGCTCTCTTCTATAAAATGGGAATAAAATTCTACTTCACATGGTTGTTGTGAAGCTTAAATGACATATAAGCAAATTACTTAGTGCAGGTGTTCAGTAAAAGGTAGCACCAGCCGCTCTTCCTCTAACAAAAAGAAAGATAACAACCCAGTGAAAATACTAGATGAGGTCGTGTCCTGATGGCAGGTTCTTGAGTTGGATTTTGTGTTTGAATCCTGGCTCTGCCAACTTTATAGTTATGTATTTTTTGGGAAGTTAAAACCTCTGTTTCAGTTTCCTCATTTTTAATATGGAGATGATAATAATAATATCAGCCTTATAGTGATGTGATTGTCCCTGGAGCTGTATAGAAGCAGGAAAACATAATACATAGAATGATACAAAAGCACAAAAATTAAAACGAACAAAAAGACTTATGGCTGACTTTTTTTTTAAATCCCGGGTCCAGTTCAAAGTAACCTATGTTTATTATATCACTTGAGTTTCCTTTAATCATTCTTTTTTTTTTTTGCAGTACCAGGGATTGAAGCCAGGGGCATTCTACCTCCGAGCTACACCCCTGGCCCTATTTTTTTTACTTTATTTTGAAACCCGGCCTCACAAAGTGGCAGGGGGCCTCATTAAGTAGCTGAGGCTGGCCAGGAACCTGGATCCTCCCAAGTACTGGGATTACAAGCGTGCGCCACCACGCCCGGCCCCTTCAATCATTCTAAAACAGTTAATACTTTTTTTTGATGACATTGAACATTTTGAAGCATCCAGGTTAAGTATCTGTACAACATCCTATATTATAAAGTTACCTAATTGTTTCCTCATGATTAAATTTTGGTTAAGGGGACCACCAAGTGCTGTGTGCATGTATGTCACTGTCAACATGATTTACATTATGATGTGAGACTATAATGCACCAATAAAAGCATATTAAAAATTTTTGGTTAAGCCAGGCATGGTGGCACATATTTGTAATCCCAATACTTGGGAGTCTTGAGACAGGAGGATCGCAGGTTTGCAGCTAGCCTCAGCTACTTAGTGAGGTAACTTAGTGAGACCCTGTTTCAAAATAAAGAGTAAAAACTAGGGCTAGAGGTGTAGCTCAGAGGTAGAATGCCCCTGGGCTCAATTCCCAGTACCAAAAAAAAAATTTTTTTTTTTTTTGATTAAACATTTTTGTCAAGTTCTTGCATGGGTGACCTTGTATCCTTCTTACAGCATGACAAGAGAAGGCATGCAATGTCAGGTTGTTCCACTATTGCTGATGCTAAGGTGAGAACTGCCAGGTTGCTCCGTTATAAACACACCTCCCTTGTTTCTTTTTTAAATCATGGTATAATTTTGTTTTGCTTTTTCATTAAAACATTTTTTTGGAATTTTATTGGTGCAATGTAATTATACATTGTAGTGAGATTCAATGTGATACATTGACATATGCACACATCCTCTACACCCCACCCTGCCATCCTCCTCTTCCCTCCCCATACATGATGGTGAGATTGGTAGTGATATCTTCAAATATGAACTTGATATTTGGTCTATTTCTTTCCTCAAGCCTCTTTCCCCTCTCCCTTCTTCCCTCTATTCGGGTCTCTCTCTTCACATTCATGAAATTCCTTTTCTTTCTTATTTTCTCTCTAGTTACTACATATGATAGAAAACATATGACCCATGACTTTCTGAGAATGGCTGATCTCATTTAGCATAAAGTTCCCTACTTCCATACATTTTCCTGAAAATTATATAATTTTGTTCTTCTTTATGGCTCAGTAAAACTCCATTGTGTGTATATACCACATTTTATTTTTATCCATTCATCTGTTGATGGACACCTAGGTTGGCTCCATAATTTGGCTGTGACTTGTGCTGCTATAAAAAATGGGTATGCATGTAGCACTATCCTATTCTAACATTAGTTCTTTCAGAAAGCTACCAAGGAATGGTATAGCTGGGTCACATGGTGGTCCCATTCCTAGTCTTTTGCAGAACCTCCATACTGATCTCCATAGTGGTGTACTAATTTACAATCCTACGAACAGTGTATAAGCATTCCTTTTCTTCCACATCCTCGCCAGCATTGATTATTGTTAGTATTCTTGATGATTGCTGTTCTAACTGGAGTTAAATGAAATCTTAGTGTAGTTTTGATTTGTATTTTTGCTAAATGATGTTAAACATTTTTTTCATGTATTTGTTGGCCATTTGTATTTCTTGTTTTGAGAAGCATCTATTCAGTTCAGTTGCTCCCCCCTTTTTTGTGGTACTGGGGATGAAACCCAAAAGGGCCTTCTACCTCTGGGCTACACCCCAGCCATATTTTATTTTTTATTTGGAAACAGGTTCTCACTAAGTTGCTGAGGCTGGCTTCGAACCTGTGATCCTCCTGTCTCAGCCTCCCAAGTACTGAGATTACAGTCATGTGCCATCATGCCCTGCTCAATTGCCCATATTTTGATTGGGTTATTTGCTTTTTTAGTTGTAAGTTTTTTGAATTCTTTATATGTTGTAGTTTTGTTTTCAATAAGTAATTTGGCGATACTTTGATACTGAGTGAATACCTTGTTCCCCAACCAACTTTAACACTGTGATTTTAACATTGGCTGAATAATTTTGAACGTATCACTTATTACACTAGTGGTTTCAAAATAGAGATCTCCTAATTCTGTCATTCTTCCATTTGACAGCACATTCTGTATAAAGAGGAATTTCTCTTCTTTACTTGCACTCCTTCATTTTTTTTTTTTCCGTACTGGGGATTGAACCCAGGGGCATTCTACCTCCGAGCTATACCCCCAGTCCTATTTTTTTATTCTTTATTTTGAAACAGGGTCTCACTAAGCTGTGGAGGGCCTCACTAAGTAGCTGAGGCTGTCCGCAAACCTGGATCCTCCGGTCTCAGTCTCCCAGGTACTGGGATTACAAGCGTGTGCCACCACGCCCGGCTACACTCCTTCATTTTAAAGTGTTATTATAGACATTTATTTTTATTCAAGGTGTTATAATCATATAATATAATTTGTTTCAATGCTCAAATTATCTTGCGGTTGGCTAGGGAGAGTCCCTTCAAGCTAGCCCTTGTGTCCTGTGTCCTTTTTGTGTGTGTGGGTGTGATACTGGGGATAGAACCCAGGGGCATTCTACCCCTGAGCCACACTCCTAGCCCTATTTTATTTTTTATTTTGAAACAAGGTCTCACTAAGTTGCAGAGGGCCTCACTAAATTGCTGAGGCTATCCTTGAACCTGCAATCCTCCTATTTCAACCTCCCAAGTACTGGGATTATAGGTGTGCGCCACCACGCCCTGCTCCTGTGTCCTTTTGACATGACCTATCATTTGTTGATCACTTCCCAGTTTTCTGGCATGGCAAGATGTCCCAGGCTTCCCTGATAATTTCCTGCCTCAGATCAGAAATCAGATATTTTCCCAAGAAGCTTAGGTTGTTTTTTTGTGAGGAATGGTATGGAAAACATTATCTGGGCTCTGATTGTGCTTATTTCTATTGGAAGTTGTTGCATTTAACCCTTTTCATTGGACAAATTGAGGAAATTTGTGTTTGTGTGCATCCTTCATATTTTCTTATTGCCTGCATGTACCTTCTTTCTCTGTTAGTAAATACCCTGGTTTCCAATACATCACAGTATTTACTCATTTATTCTGGTACTAGGGATTGAACCCAGGGATATTCTACCTCTGAACTATACCCCCAGCCCAGTTTTATTTTTATTTTGAAACAGGGTCTCACTAAGTTGCTGAGGGCCTCACTAAGTTGCTGAGGCTGGCCTCGAACCTGCGATCCTCCTGTCTTAGCATCCCAAGTACTGGGATTACAAGCATGTGCCACCACACCTGGCTCTGTTCTTCATTTCTATAAATTTATTTTCAGTGTGTGTGTGTGTGTGTGATCATACAGTACGTAATCTCACGGAAGACTTTCTTTACTCACCATAATTCTCTGGAGATCCATCCAGGTTGCTGGGTATATCAATAGTTTCTTTTATTGCTGCGTAGTAGTCCATGAAATACACATACTACAGTTTCTTTAATCATTCACCAGTTGAAGGAAGTTACATTGTTTACAGTTTTGAGTTAATACACATAAATCTGCTATAAATACTTGCTTAGATTTTTCTGTGAATATATTTCTTCATTTCTCCTGGGTAAATGTCCATGGTACAACTGCTGGGTTGTATGTAGTTACATGTTAAATATTCTTTAGCAACTCCAAACTGTTTTGTAGAGGGACTGTACCATTTTACATACCCACTCACAATGTCTGAGTGATCCAGTTTCCTCACCACAACCTTGTCAGCATTTGGTGGTGTCACTCTTTTTGTTTCAGCCATTCATATGTGTTCTCTTAGTTTGCTATAAAAAGTGCCATATTTTATGCATATAAGCAACAGACATTTATTTCTTACACTTATGGAGGCTGGTAGATGCACAGTAGGGTTCTGGTGAGGATTATCTTCCAGGTTGTAGATTATGGGTTTATCAATGTTCCTCCTCCTCCTTCTCCTCCTCCTCCTCCTTCTTTACAATATATCTTCACTAGAAAAAATGGAAAAAGGGCTAGAGAGCTCTCTGGGTTCTCTTTTATAAGGGCATTAATCCCATTCATGAGGGCTCTACTCTCTTGTCCTAATTACCTCCAATCTCCTATTACAGTCACACTCCATAAGATTTCAACATTTGTGTTTGGGGGATGGGCACAAACATTCAGTCCACAACAAGTGTGTATTGGATGACTCATTTTGGTTTTAATTTGCATTTACCTAATAGCTAATGTTCATATGCCTATTTACCAGTTCTGGTTAGGTTTTTTATTTATTTATTTATTTATTTATTTCTGCTGAGTTTTGAGAATTCTACTGTCTATTGATTTGCAAATATTTTCACTCTGTTTATAGCTTCTCTTTTCATCCTCTTAACAAAACCCTCTATCTTTATTAATGTACAAAATATCACACACACTTAATGTATATAATTTGGTGAGTTAACAGTCATTAAGATCAGAAAATTTTAAATTTTGATGAAGTCCAGTTTGTCAATTTTTCCTTTGATGAATCATGCTTTTGATGGTTTTAAGAACTCTTGCCAAGCTTGAGATCCCAAAGATTTTCTCATTTTTTTCTAAAAGTTTTAAAGTTAACTTCATGATCCATTTTGACTTAATTTTTGTGTAAGGTATATGAGGTAGACCAAAGTTCACTTTTTTGCCTCTAGATATCCACCTGGCTCCAGTACTATGGGATGAAGAGGCTTTCTTCCATTGAATTGCTCTGGCACCTTTATAAAAAATCATATCCTGTGGGTGTATTTCTGGGCTGCTCATTCTGTTCCACTCATCTCTGTGCATCCTATTAAGAAGTCTTTAAATTGGGTAAATTGATTCTTCCTACTTACCTTTTCCAGAATTATTTTATCTATTCCACTTCCTTTGCCTTTCTATGTCAATTGTAGAATAATCTTGGCCAAATCTATAAAAAAAAAATCTTGTTGGGCTGGTCGTGGTGGCGCACGCCTGTTATTCCAGTATTTGGGAGGCTGAGACAGGAGGATTGCAGGTTCGAGGACAGCCTCAGCAAGTAGTGAGACCATGTTTCAAAATTTAAAAAAGGGAAGGAAGGGGGTGTAGCCTGGAAGTAGAATGCCTCTGGGTACAATCGCTAGTACCAAAAAAACCAAAACCCAAAAAACCCTGGGTTTAATCCCCAGTACCAAAAAATCTTACTGTAATTTGATAGGAATTGATGTAAACCTGTACATCAACATGGGAAATTGAAATCTTTACTATTTTGAGTCTCCATTCCATGAAGGAGGCGTGTCTCTCTCTCCATTTATTTAGATATTTGATTTCTTTCATCAATATTGTGTAGCTTTTAGCATGTGAGTCCTAGTCCTACAAGTGTTTTTTTTTTAGAGTTATGCATAAACACTTAACTTTTTTTGAGTGATTGCAAACACAGGTTTTCAATCTTGGTGACCTGTGTTCATTGCCAGTATATAAAAATACAGTTTATTTTTCTATGCTATCTTTTTCCTGTGAACTTGCTGAACTCCCTTAGTCCTAGGAGTTTTTGTTTGTTTTTATTGTTTTCAAATAGACTCCCTGGGCTTTTCTACATAGATAATCTTTTGTTCGAAAACAGGGATAGTTTGATTATTTTTTGCTTCCAAATATGTGTGCTTTTTCCCACCTGACGTTTTCTTGCTTTTATACCCTGTTAATATGGCAGATTACATTGATTTATTTTCAGATATTGAACTAGCGTTTTATCCCTGAAATAAACCCTACTTGGATATGGTGTATAATTCTTATTAAGTACTGCTGAATTCTATTTGATAATAGTTTGTTAAGGATTTATGTCTGTATTTATGAGGAGTGTTGGTCTGTAGTTTGTGTGTGTGTGGGGGGGCGTACCGGGGCTTGAACCCAGGGGCATTCTACCTCCTAGCTACACCCCCAGCCCTAATTTTTTAATTCTTTTATTTTGAAACAGGGTCTCACTAAGTTGTGGAGGACTCACTAAGTAGCTGAGGCTGGCGGTGAACCTGTGATCCTCCTGTCTTAGCCTCCCAAGTACTGGGATTACAAGCGTGCACCACCACGCCCAACTTGGTCTATAGTTTTTTGTACTGTCTTTGTCTGGCTTTGGTATCAGGGTAATACTAGCTTCATA
This sequence comes from Glis glis, assembly GCA_004027185.1. Lineage (NCBI taxonomy): Eukaryota > Metazoa > Chordata > Mammalia > Rodentia > Gliridae > Glis > Glis glis. The sequence continues at coordinate 58,015 of PVJS01004288.1, forward strand.
ATTCGAATTGGAAAGTATTTCCTTCTTCTTCTATTTTCTGGATGAAAATGTATAGAATTGATATTAACTTTTGTTTAAATATTTGGTAGAATACTCCAGTGAAACTATATGGACCTAGAGATTTCTTTTTATTAGTTTAAAATTCAATTTAATTCAATTGGAACTAATTTAATTTCCTTAATATTACAGTGCTATTCAAATTATTACCAACCATTTTTTTAGGAATTGGTTCATTTTTTTCTAAGTTGTCGGATTTCTATGTGGAGTTGTTCTTAGTATTCCCTTATTATGCTCTTGATGTTTTTGTTTTGTTTTGTTTTTTGTGGTACTGGGGATTGAACCCAGAGGCATTCTACCTCTGAGCTACACCCCCAGCCCTACTCTTATTTTTTGTTTGAAACAGAGTCTCACTAAGTTGCCGAGGGCCTCACAAGGTTGCTGAGGCTGGCCACCCCACCCCACCTGGCTACTCTTGATGTTTTCAATGTCTGGTGATATCCTCTGTTTCATTCCTGATATTGGTAATTTGTGCCTTTGTCTTTATTCTCTATCAGACTTGCTAGAGTTTTTTCATTTGGTTGACCTTTTGAAAGAACCAGCTGCTTGTTTCATTTTCTTTGTTTTCTGTCTACTATCTTTGATTTCTGTTCTCATTTTTATTATGTTCGTCCTCCTGCTGGATTTGGGTTTATTTTGTTAAGCTGCTTTTTCTAGCTAAGATCTTGAGGGTGGGATCTTAGATTACTGATTTGAGACTTTTTTCTTTTATAATATATGCATTATTGCTACAAAATTCCTTACAGCACTGCTTTAGCTGTTTACCATGAATATTGATATGTTTTATTTTCATTTTCATTCAGTTCACTGTGTCTGTTGATTTCCCACGAGACTTGCTTTCTGGCCCATGGATTATCTCCAGGTGTGGTTTAATTTCCAAGTGTTTGGATATTTTTCCATTTTTTGTGAATTAATTTCTAGTTTGATTCCATGTTATATGATTTTAATTCTTATGACATGGTCGAGGTTTGTTTTATGGCCAGGATATGGCCCAAGTGTCATGAATACTTATAAAGAGTGAGTATTCTTGCTATTATTGGGTGAAGTGTTCTCTGTGTGTCTATTAGATCATGTTTATTCAGTGTGCTGCTTAGTTTTTCTACATCGTGTGTATGTGTGTGGGGGGGGTGGTACCAGGGCTTGAACCCAGCAGCATTTTTACCTCTGAGCTACACCCTCCACCCTTTTTATTTTTTATTTTGAAACAGGGTCTTGCTAGGTTGCTGAGAGTCTGGCTACATTGCTGAGGTTGGTCTCGAACCTGTGATCCTCCTATCTTAGCCTCCCAAGTACTGGGATTGCAGGTACATGCCACCATGCCCAGCTGTTTTTCTTATTTTTGGTCTAAGTGTTCTGTGAGTGGTTGAAAGAGGGGTGCTGATGTCTCCAACCAGTTGTGTATCTGTCCTTTCAAGTCTATCAATTTTTGCTGGACATAACATTGCAATTCCATAGTTTAGTACATACACATTTTGGATTGCTACATCTTCTTGTAAGATTGATCTTTTTATCATTATCTAATTTCCCTCTCTGTTTCTGATAATTGTATTTGCTCTGAAGTATATTTTATCTGATATTAACATAGCTACACTTGCTTTCTTTTGGTTAATGTTTGTAGGGCATCTTTTCCTCCCCTTTTAATCACCCTGTTCATATTGTTAAACTTGAAGTGAGTTTGTTGTACACAGCATATAACTGGTCATGCTTTTAAAGTCAGTCTGCCAGTCTGTCTTTTAACTGATATATGTAAACCATTTACATTTAATATAATTATTGATATGTTAGGGATTAAGTCTGTCATTTTATCTTTTTTCTTTTTCTGTTTTCTGCCTTCTCATGAGTTATTGAACTTTTTTTTAACAATTCCATATATATTTTATTTTGGGGGGGATTCAATCCCTTCTGGGGATTGAACCCAGTGGCATTCTACCTCTGAACTATGCCCCAGCTCTATTTTACTTCTTTATTTTGAAACAGGGTCTTGCAGTTGCTGAGGGTCTTGCTAAGTTGTTGAGACTGGCCTTGAATCTATGATACTCCTGTCTCAGCCTCCCAAGTATTGGGATTATAGGTGTGCACCACCACACCTGACTTTACAATTCCCTTTTGATTTATCTGTAATATTTTGAATGTTCTCTTTGTGTAGCTTTTTAAGGTTGCTATAGGTATTGTGTTATACATACATAGCCTATCATAGTTTTTGACCAGTTTGCATAAAGTATAGGAACTATACCTTTTTTTTGCCTCCTCCATTTAAAATACAATTGTCTTAATATGTTCCTTCTACATGTATTTAGAACCATATCAGACAGGGTGGTAATTTCTATTTTAACTGTCAAGTTAATTTAGAAGATTCAAAAAGAAAAGGAAAGTATCTTTTTGTCTATTGTATTCTTTTTTTCCCCCTGATTTTGATTTTCCAAGGATGATTAGTGAGGCCAGCCTTACTAAGTTGCTGAGGCTGGCCTTGAACCTGTGATCCTCCTGTCTCAGTACTGGGATTACAAGGTTGTGCTACCATGCCTGGCTTGGAACCTTTGTTATTGTTCCTTTTTGTTTTCATCTGAGAACATTGTGATTTCTCTTTTATTCCTGAAGGATATTTTTGGTGGGTATAGGATTAACTTCTTTCTTTTCAGCACTTGGAAACAAACAAACAAACAAACAAACAAACCCTGTGACCCTGTGCATGCCACCTCCTCTGGCCTCCATGGTTTCTGATGGAAAACTGATTGCCATTTGAACTGTTTTTCCCTTACAGGTAAGATTCTGTTTTTCCTCTAGTTTTATGTAAGGTGGTTTTTTTTCTTTAATTTTCAGAAGTTTGAACATGATGTGTCCCGGCTTGAATTTCTTTGGGTTTGTCCTGTTGTAGGTTTGCTTGGCTTTTGTTCTGTAGGTTTATGTTCCTAGCCAAATTTGGGAAGATTTTAGCCATTGTTTCTTTAAGTACTCCTGCAGCACTGTGCTTTTAGATTATTTTTTCATTATACATGCATGGTCCCTGATGCTCTGTTCATTTTTTTAAGTAAATTTTCTCTTTCTTGTTCAAATTGGGTAATTTCTGTTGTTCCATTTTGTAGTTCACTGAAAGTTTCCTCTTCCATTCTTTTGTTGAGCCCATCCACTGAGCTTTTTATATTGGTATTTCATTTTTTATTTATCATATTTTTGCTTGGCTCTTTCCTCTTCTATTTCTCTCCAGAGACGATTTCTCTTTGAGGCTTTCCATGTTTCACTTGTTTTGAGTGCATTTGCAGCTGAAGCATTTTTTTTAAATCATGGCTGCTTCATTGTCAGATAATTCTAACCATTCTGTCATCTCAGTATTGACATCTATTGATTGTCATTTCTTATTCCATTTGAATCTCCCTTTGGGTTCTTGCTATGACAAATAATCTGCAATTAATACCTGGACATTTTGGATTATATTATAAGACTCTGGTTTTTATTTAAACCTTGAATTTTTAGTGGATTTATTTTTGGGTACCATTCTAGTAGGGGAAGGGGCCTACCTCATTACTGCCAAACGGAGGGAGAAGGTTTCATACTCTGCTCCCATTGATACCCAGTGTCTGTGGCTCCTTCTCACTGCTGGGTGGGAGTGGAAGCTGTTCCTCTTCGTTAGATCTTCCCTGATACCACCATGGGTGTGGCCTCATTGCCCCTGAGACTGACTCTCCACTAGGTCTCTGATGACTCCTGGCTGTGGTGTTGAGGCATCTCATTACAGCATTTTGGGGGTAGAAATCCAGCTTCCCCTTCAGTCCCCAACCCCGGGCTTTTCTGACATGGATCAGGGTGGGTATGCAGTTTTTCTCTAAGTTTAACTGGTGCAGAGCAGTTATTGTCTAATAGTTTTCTGTCATTTTAGGTTGTTCCTTTCCTGGTCCTTTGGCAAGAAAGAGCAAGCATTTGTTAGGACTTATTTTGTCTGTTGAATTGGTGTTTCCTGTTTGACAGCTTCTTCACATCCAAGCCTCTGGTGTACATGAAGGGAGAGAAAACACATACAAAACCCCTGGAAACTCACCATCATATGGTTGCTTGGGCCCTGAGGTCTCTAGTGGGCCAGGCTTCTTTCCACTTTTTATTATATTTTTCTTTTTCCTTCATATTTAATATTTGCAGTTTTTAGTTGTACTTAGTGGCAAAGAATAGGGAAACATGCCTACTCCATCTTCCTGGAAATAATAGCCTTCATCTTTTTAATTTGATTTTAATTTCGAATATATAAAAATGTTCATGGTTCAAAAGTCAATGCATATAAATAAGAATACTGAGCCAGGCGTGGTGGTGCACACCTGTAATCCCAGTAGTTGGAAGGCTGAGACAGGAGGAACGCAGGTTCGCAGCCAGCCTCAGCAACTTAGTGAGGCTCTCAGCAACTTAGCGAGACCCTGTTTCCAAATAAAAAATAAAATAGGGCTGGGGATGTAGCCCGGAGGTAGAAGGCCCCTTGGTTCTATCCCTAATACCACACACACACAAAAGAATACTGAAAAACTCATTAGTGTTTTTATACCTTCTACTCTATTCTTACCCACCTCCTCTGGATATAATTTTTATTTATTTTGTTTTATTTCTTTTTTTTGCAAAATTACATGCATTATGTGTATACACACACATTTACATGTTTATGTTTGTGTATTTACGTACTTCTATACATTCATGTTTTCCCTCTTAAAAGCTAATCATATTCTAGTACTTTTTGTCTTGTGATTTTTTTTTCATCAGACAGCATATCCTAAAAACAATTCCATATCCATCTGTAGAGAGCCTTTTCATTTCTTTTGCCTGTGTGGTTCTCTGTTGTATATTTGTGCAGTAGGTTTTTACCCATTTTCTTATTGCTGGGCATTTTGTTTGCTTCTCATAGTTCCTTAATGTTTCTTAATGTTCTAGTAAGTAAATTGTGAATAAATTGTTATATATTTGTGGGAGTATATCTTTAGAATATATTTTTAGAGTAAAATCCTACACTGGATTGCTGTTTCCGAGATTTAATGTATGTTTGTTCAGTATTGTCAGATTCTGAGTCAAATGGGTTGTACCATTTGTCCTCCCACCAGCAATGTATAACAGCAACTATTTCCTCACAGCTTCACCAGCAGAGCATATTGTCAACTTCTGAGATTTTGCCAATGTTATACATGAGAAATAATACCTCAGTGTAATTTTATTTTACATTTCTTGTGTTAGGAGTGAAGTTGATCCTGTGTGTTTTTAGCTCCATTCTTCCAAGATATTTTCACTGAGTATATTGAAGATAACAGTCCACTACCTTCTGTATTTCCTTGTGGCTGTAGAGAAGCTAAGCTGCCAACTGCCAATCCTTTGAAAGTTATCTCTTTTCTCTCTATCTGCCTTTATAGTCTCTTTGTTTTTAGTATTATATATGCTACTGTGTCTAGGTGTGGAATTCTTTTTATTTATCCTGTTTTCAGATTCACTGAGAGTCTGTGAATTGATGAAAATACCTGATAACTCACTCTTCACATATTGTCCTTTCCCCATTCTCATTCCTTCTGGAACTCTTATTAGGTGGGTATTATATGTTTTCACTTTATCATCCATATCTTGACATCTGTTCAATATCATGAATCCCTTTGCCATTCCCTACTGCATTCAGGGTAATTTTTTAAAAATATAGCTTTCAGATTATGGATCTGTTTACCTAGGTTGAAGCTGCCGTTAAATTAATTTGTTGGTTTTTTTTTAATCTTCCTTTTGTAGTATTTTTTTTAAAGAGATGAGAGTCTTGCTATATTGCCCAAGCTGGTCTGGAACTTGTGGTCATATGATTGTCTTAGTCTTCCGAGTAGCTGGGACTACAGCCCCTTTTGTAGTCTTTTGTAGGTCTTCTCTTTGGTTCTTGTTCAAATAGTCATTTTGAAAAGAACTTGCAATTTTTAATAGTTACTTGTTTTCACTCATTTTAAATTGTTTTATTTCTTTAAACATAATGAATGTGTTTATTTTATTTTATTTCTGATAGTTCTGATATTTGAAGCTTTGCTGATCTGATTCTACTGCATTTTACTATGTGGCTTGCTCATTTGCATAGTTTGTGTTTTTGTTTTCTTTTTTAACCTGTGAACCCTTGTTTCTTAGAATGTTATCCCTTGGGAATTCCTGTAGATAGGATTTGCTTTTGCTTTTGCAGGCTGCCTGAGTGCACTATTAAGGCAGAATTGCTTTGAACTAACCAAACAGCTTGACATTTTTGGACTACATAGGAAATGTGAGGTTTGGCTGAAACCTATTGAAGGATCTCTGTCTTTTCCTCACATGCTCTGAGTTCATGATAAGTAAAACCCCTGTGGGAGTAGGTTTATTTCTAGTGTATCCTCACATTAATGCCAACTTTTGGAGGCTCCTCTTAGACTGTCTTTGGCATGCCTTAGCTTTGTCTCCTGAACCCTGAGCTTCCCAAAAGCCATGTAAACCAAGGCTAAATTTTACCTCTTCCAACAAACATCCAAAGTAAACATCATGTTCACTTTCCCATGTGCTTCACTTAATTTCTTTTTACTTATTAATTTTTGCTGAGTATTCCTTACTTTTTTGGCCAGTTCATCAATGTAATGGAGAATATTACTAATTTTCACAGCATTTATCAATTATTTTTAGCAGGAAGATTAGTCAGGTTGCCTCCTCTACCATATGGTCAGAAATAAGTCTATTTTAGAATTCCTACTATATTGTACGTGTTTTTAAAAATTGCTTCAGAGCTTTTTTTTTGAGCAATGTGGAATCTGAATACATATATCTATTAATTTAATATAATAAGAGGAAATAAGTATATTAATCCTCTGTTGAACCAGATCAGACTTGAGGCAAATTCTATGATGAGAAGGCACTATCACTTGGTTTCTTTTTATTGAGTGCCATACACTCAGAAATGACCACCTAGTCATAGACTAATTATGGTTAACTTTCAGGTTAGTTTACAATGTCTGTAAAATTACTTTGATTTGGGTAAGGTGGATAGTCATTTAATTGATTACAATTTTTAGATTGTCAAACCATTTTAGAATTACTTTTTAGAGTCACAGTGAGATACCTCTTTATATCTACCTGGTTGACAATAGTAAAAAAGACAGAAAATAAAAAGTGTTGGTGGGAATGTGGAGAAATTGGAGCCCTCATGCATTGCTGGTAGAAATATAAAATGGTTCAAACATTTTGGAATCCAGTTTGGCAGTTACTCAAAATGTTAGGCAGTTATCACATAACTTAGCAATTCAACTCCTAACTAACTCAAGAGAAATGCATACATATTTTTGCACAAAAACTTGTACACATACATTTGCAGCAGCATTATTGATAATAGCCAAAAAAGTGGAAACACAGCTGGGTGTGGTGGCGCACGCTTGTAATCCCAGTACTTTGGGAGGCGGAGACCCAAGGATCCGGGTTCGCGGCCAGCCTCAGCTCTGTCTCTGTCTCTGTCTCTCTCTCTCTCTCTCTCTCTCTCCTTAGTGAGGCCCTCCGCAACTTCATGAGACCCGGTTTCAAAATAAAGCATAAAAAATAGGGCCGGGGTTATAGCTCAGAGGTAGAATGCCCCTGAGTTCAATCCCTAGTACCGCAAAAAAAGAAAGAAAGAAAGAAAAAAATTGCAGTACTGGGGATTGAACCCGGGGCATACTACCTCTGAGCTACACCCTCAGCCCTTATTTTGTTTTGAAACTGGATCTCACTAGGTTGCTGCGAGTCTCACTAGGTTGCTGAGGCTGGCCTCAAACCTGCCATCCCTCTGTCTCAGCCTCCCAAGTATTGGGATTACAGGTGTGTGCCACCCCGCCTAGCTTAGTAAAATATATATTTTTGTAGTCTGGGGATGGAACTCAGGGGCATTCTACCTCTGAGCTATACCCCCAGCACTATTTCATTCTTTAATTTGAAATAGGGTCTCACTAAGTTGCAGAGGGCCTCACTAAGTTGCTGAGGCTGGCCGCGAACCTGCGATCCTCCTGTCTCAGCCTCCCAAGTACTGGGATTACAAGTGTATGCCACCATGACTGGCTTAGTAAAATATTTTTACAGGATCATTTTATGATATAATTGACATAAAATGAAATGACTTCCTAGTTAGTAAAAAAAAAAAAAAACAATAGAAGTTTTTTAAAAAAGTAATGCCAAGAGCCAGGCAAGATGTGAGCTAAAATATGTGAAAGTACATTGTGAGCCTCCTCACTGTGCAGTGTAACTTGTTTTCGACATCATTTCTCAGGCTTGCTTTCTAGCTTCATGTACCTGGGGGCTCCCAGAGAAGTTATTTGGCACTCCTTGCAGTAATGGCAGTGATCCTTTTCTATAACCCTTATGTATCATGTCCCTGAATTTTACTTGTCCCTGAAGATCGTGTCTTCAGTCTGTGACTCACATGTCCTTTTAATCATTTTGCAGCAAGTTCTCTAAGCTGTTTGACTTGGGAGAGTGGTCTAGAGCTTTCAACTGTCAGGAATTTTTAGCTAAGCCAGACATTGACAGTTTAAAGACTTAGACTCTAAATATATTCTAAATATATTCTATATTTGATTTTCTTTATATCTATCTATATCTATATCATCTATCTATCTATCTATCAATCATCTATTTATTTTATTTTTGTGTACTGGGGAATGAACCCAGGGGCATTCTGCCTCTGAGCTACACATCCAGCTCTATTTTATTTTAGTTTTTAATTTTGTTTTTGAAACAGGGTCTTACTAAGTTGTGAAGGGCCTCACTAAGTTGCTGAGACTGGCCATGAGCCTGTGATCCTCCTATCTCAGCCTCCCAAGTACTAGGATTACAGGCATGCACCACTTGATATTCTTTAAATTCAATAAATTAAGTTAAAGTGCAGGCCTAAAATTAAATAATATGTGAAACATTTTAGAAAAGAAGAGCCTCACAGAATTGTAAGATACTTATCATTTAAACTTTTATTTTTCATTAATGTGTTATTCTACTTGTTATGGTCCTTATTTTCTTTTCTCTTAAAAAGTCAGGGCACGGTGGTGCATACCTGTAATCCCAGTACTTGGGAGGTTGAGACAGGAGGATTACGGGTTTGAAGTCTGCCCCAGCAACTAACTGAGTTCTCACTAACTCAGAATTTAGTGAGACTGTTTAAAAAATAGGGCTGGGAGTGTAGCTCAGAGGTAGGTAGAATGCCTCTGGGTTCAATCTCCAGTACCATATAGACAAAAAAAAAAGTCAGGTTTATTAAGTATAACTTAGATAATGTAAAATCCACGGTCTTTAAGTGTATAGTTTTATGCATTTTTACAAATGTATGTAATTGTGTAACTACCATATCATCAAAGTGTAGGATATTCCTCTCACCCTTAAGATTTCCTGCAAGCCCCTTTATAGTCCATCTCTTATACCCACTTCTAGTACTGGCAACTGCTGATCTGTTTTTGTGCTCCATAATTTTGTCTTTCCAAGAATGTTTTATAATGAAACATAATAGGCAACCTTTTTATGATACTTCATGTAATATTTCAGAATGTTCTATAAATGGAATCATAGAGGATGTAGCTTCATACACTTAACACAAGGGTCATTGGATTCATCCATGCTGTTGAGTGTATCAGTAGTTCATTATTTTTGGTTGTGACTTAGTATGCCATTATATGGATGTACTGAATTGTCTATCCACTTATCTGTTGGTAGACATTTACATTGTTTCTAGTTTTTGAAAATTAAGAGTAGAATTGCTGGGCATGGTTGTACATGCCTGTAATCCTAGTACTTGGGAGGCTGAGACAGGAGGATAGCATGTTCAAGGCCAGCCTCAGCCACTTAGTGATACCATCATCTGTTTAGTGAGACCCTATTTCAAAATAAAAAGTAAAATAGGGCTGGGGGTATAACTCAGAGGTAGAACGCCCCTGGTTTCGATCCCCAGTACCAAAAAAAAAAAAAAAAGAATAAAGCTGCTCTAAACATTTGCATGCATGTTTTTGTGGAGATGTATGTCTTCATATTTTAAGTATATATTATTATTAGTTCTGTTTATGATATTGTACTTTAGGTTCCCAGAACTTATTCATCTTGTAACTTCAAGTTTGTGTGCTTTCTTGGCCATTAACTTTTTACTTAAAAGCTTGTTTCTTGACAACTTTAATCAGTGTTCACACTAATAATCATAAAAACTATAGTTGTGATATACGCAGTGAAGAAGTCCAAGACGCTATGAGGATATATAGGGTTTAGGTTGGGACAGTGTTCCTTGAGGAAGTGACCCTAGGCCTGAGAACAGAAAGGTGGTTCTATAAACAAAAATTGTGCAAAGTTATATTTCTCACTTTTACTTTTTCATAGAACACAAGTTATTGCTGGGCATGGTGGCACACACCTGTAATCCCAGTACTTGGGAGGCTGAGACAGGAGGATTGCAGGTTTGAGGCCAGCCTCAGTAACTTAGCATGACCCTCAGCAACTTAGTGAGACCCTATTTCAAAATTTAAAAATAAATTAGGGCTGGGAATGTAGCTCAGAGGTAGAATAGGTTCAATCCCTAGTACCATAAATAAATAAATAAATAAATGAAGGAAGGAAGGAAGGAAGGAAGGAAGGCAGGCAGGCAGGCAGGCAGGCAGGCTGGGGGTTTAGCTCAGAGGTAGAATGCCCCTGGGTTCAATCCCCATACCCCCCACCCCACAAAAACAAAGTTCTTGGGTACCTTTAGGTATCTTTAAGAAGTCCAGTATGGCTAGAATGGAGGGTGTGTGTGTGAAGAAGGAAAGCACATAAGGCTGGATGTGAGAGGTGGGCATGAGCAAGAAGTCTAAGGCCTCACATACCTTTCTAAGAGATTTGGGTTTTATCTTAAAGATTAGGGATATTGTGCATCATTAAAGAATTTGAAGCCAGCTGAGAGAGACATTTTTAGTAAGATCTCGCTGAGAAAGTTTATTGTGGAGGATAGATTGAAAAAAGTAGGACTACATTAGTATCTACTTGCTTCTTTGCCAAGTAATACATGACAGGTTCTGTGCTTTCAAATATTAATATTTTAGCCAGCCGTGGTGGCGCACACTTGTAATCACAATACTTGGGAGGCGAGACTGGAGGATCTGGGTTCGCCGCCAGCCTCAGCTACTTAGTGAGGCCCTCTGCAACTTAGTGGGACCCTGTTTCAAAAAATAATAAAAAACATAGGGCTGGGGGTATAGCTCAGAGATAGAATGCCCCTGGGTTCAATCCCCAATACAGAAAAAAAATAATATTTTAATTTCTTCAATTCTGCCATGTCAATGGTCATTTTTCTTTTTATGATACATATCTGGTAAAAACTGGGATTTTTACCCTAAGTAGTAGGCATGGTTTCTAAAGATTTCTTACAAATCTTATAAGAACAGAATTGGAAAAATATCTTCATATACTTTAAAGTGATATGACACTGCTCCAGAAATAATACTGAACTAGTGAATGACAAAATTACGCACTGCCAAGAACCAGTGCCTTAATTTGATGTGTCTGTACTGTCATGGGGAAACACATGCTAATTCTGAGGGGTCCTTGACTTCCATGATGAATAAGAATTTCAACACGTGCCATCAGAAAAAGGCAAAGGTTTTAATTAACTTAAGAAAGGTGGGGATACAGGTTGGGGGTCATAAGAAAGGTGGGGATACAGGTGGGGGGTCATCTAAGAAAGGGAGAGAGAGTCTCTCTATTCGCATCCATCCATCCAGGCGAGCCAGGGAGCAAGAGAGCGTCTGCGTGCTTTCGCAGTTCTTTTATAGGAGGGGTAGGTAGGGTCGCACAGTGGAGGGCAGGACTTCCTCTTAGTCCTCAGTTTCCCTGGCAACAGATAGGCAGTGGGGTCTGACCTTTGTCCTCCTCACCCACCCTACTTACATTAAGCATCTCAGGT
>PVJS01004289.1:0-69944 GCA_004027185.1 Glis glis
CGAAGTTGCGGAGGGCCTCACTAAGTAGAGAGAGAGAGAGACAGAGAGAGACAGAGAGACAGAGAGAGAACGCTCGCGTGCACGCGTGTGCGCGCATGCGCGCTGAGGCTGGCCGCGAACCCAGGATCCTCCGGTCTCCGCCTCCCAAAGTACTGGGATTACAAGCGTGCGCCACCATGCCCGGCCATGGTGTAACCTTTCAATGAGTCAAATTCTTTTATCTTCATTATGCTCTAATACCAGTTTGTGTTTTCCTTTAACTTGGTTCTCTTATAGAAGCATTCCTTTCATTTACCTCACTACACATTAATGCTATGTGAGAATACTTTCATTTAACCTAACCAGTGTCTTTGTACTTGGAAAAAAAGCACGATTTTCAAAAAGAGAACTGTTGAAAGATTGGTTCTAAAAATAGTGAAACAGATTATAATTTTTTAAAGCAGCTTTTAGCTTAAGTATTATTATTGTGGCTTTTTTCCAAAAGGAACAGTCAAAAATAACAAAACACTAAGATTGAATTAAAATTGGGAATAAGCTATTGTTTATAGGACTTTATAAAACTCATAAAGATAATTTCGGGATTCATACCTCATAAAAACAGCCAGTAGAAAAACAACTTTAGGTGCCATGTGCCTAATGCTTTATTCCTGTGCTTCCCAACCTTTCTGAAGTCATGGCAGGGCTCTCTGCTCAGGGCCCAAGCCCAGCAGCAAAGAGACTCTGCCTGCTTAAAGGCCCAAGGGAACCAGTAGCACAAAATGTGTCATGGCAAATGGATTGGGAAATTCTGCATTTGTTAAAATTTTTATGCAAGTTTATTTAATATATTAATACTTCAATCTTTTGTTTTCTTAGTCTGTTGCTCAGGAGATAATAGAAATATGTAGGAAAAGAAAAGTGATATTATTGAATAAATGTGTGTGAGTTATACAAAATAAGAATACCAAACTGAATCTTCATACATTGAAATAGTAGTTTACTCCAGAAATTTTAAGCATGAGGCTTATAAAAGGTTTAACTATATTCAACTATAGCTGTTAAAGAAAAGGAAAGGAAAGGAAGAAGAGAGGATATGGAAGGAAAGAACATTAATATTGTTTGGATCCTGGATAGCAGTTATTTTTCTAAGCAAGATAGGTAGCAGTTGAGATCTAGTTATAAATTTCCAAACAAATTGTAATTCAACAAGAATCAATGGATTATAGTTCTTGGATCTTCTTAGATGTCCTCTCCTCCCTTTACTTTAGTTAAAGTTCTCTTACTCAAGTTCAAGTTCAGACTCTTCCCTGAATCACAGCAACAGCCTTCTGATTAGTATCCCCATCTTCAATACAGCCTATTCAGTTGTTGTTCTGAGATCATTGAGCTTTCTAAAAAGTAGAGGTAATCGTTCCAATCTTTTGCCAGAAGTGTTCCCATGAATACTGGTTCCAGGATAAAGTCTAGAATCTCATTAACATGACAAGCTTTAAGAAATGTTTTTCCTTCTAGCTTCTTCTCTTTGTATTCAGCTCATCTGCAAAGAAACAAACTATTCAACTCAACACTTCATTCATATTTCCTCTTGTTTACTTCTCTTTTTCACACCCCATTCTCTTTGTTTCCCTACCACTGCTTAGGGAGTCAATCACCCATGCCCTACCCAGTATTGCCACTTTGGAAGTTTTCTCTGATTGTGCTAATCTAAAGTGGATACCCCCGCTCTATATAGCTGCCAGGTACTCAGGCTCACATCCATTCTGCTAGATTGCAGTGAACTACTGACCTGTTCACATTTCCCAATTAAGAAGTTTCCAGCAGATTAGAAAGTTTCTCCGAAAGCAGAAACCCTCTTATCTTTGTTTTTCAGAGCCTAACATATTTCCTGGAATGTGTAGACACCAGTAATTGTTAAGAGATTACAAGGATAATTGGATGGATGGATGGATGGATGGATGATGTCTGTTTTCTGTTCTCAGTTTGCAATGACTTTACTACAAATTGATCTGTACATCATTGGTTCCTATAGTTTTCTTCCTAGATGCCTCGCTTCCCTCTTCTTTCTTTTCTTTCATTTCAGAATTTTGACATGTTTCTTCAAGTCTTCTTCAGAAGTCCCTTTTTCTGATTTTTTCTCAGTCAGATATACCCTTTTACATAGTTAGCTTTACTCCATTCTTTGTATTCCTATTTTTTCCAGACACATTCATATTATTGAGTGTGTATTTACTGAAACGGTTTTTCCTGCTCAATTGTGAGGCTCTTCAATGACTTCTTACCTAAAATTTAGTAAAAAGTAGACTTACTTATTAGAGTTATATGTCAGACTCTGGTCAATGCTTGTATAGTTGCTAGCTCTGCTTTCAGTATAATCTTTATTCTCCAAGTGGTTGTTGAATGAGTCCTTTGGGGACTGTATACACTACAGACACTTGGAGTTGTTGGTCGAGTATGAGTATATGACGGACTCTTTCTACCATTGGCTCTCTCCTTATGTTTATATTCTTCAGTTGTATTGGCTTATTTTACTCTTCCCTGATATATTAGCAATTACAGGTTTCTATGTCTTTGCTCAAGTTGTTTCTTCTATTTAAAGATTTTCATAATCTCTGGAATAAGAATTCCTACTAATCTCTCCAAGTTTGTTCTGCTCTTGATCTTCCCCCTTGTTATTACTAGATCTCCTAATTCTTACACTCCCCTAATATCTTGCTAATCTTCTGCATTTAATGTTTTTATTATCTTACAAAACTTATGCAAGGGCCGGGCGTGGTGGCGCACACTTGTAATCCCAGTACTTGGGAGGCGGAGACTGGAGGATCCCGATTGGCGGCCAGCCTCAGCTACTTAGTGAGGCCTTCCACAACTTCGTGAGACCTGGTTTCAAAATAAAGTATAAAAAATAGGGCCAGGGATGTAGCTTGGAGGTAGAAAGCCCCTGGGTTCAATCCCCGGTACCACAAAATATATATATATATATTCAGTTATCTGATTTTCCATTAGAGTATAAGCTTCATGAAATCAGGTTCATTTATTCATCTTGAAGTGTCTCAGAATGTGTCATATATAGACTTTCAGGAACTCTTTGTGTTTAGTTCAAATGAGTTGAGAAGTAGAGGGATGTGCATGCACCATGCATATGTATGAGACAGAAAGCTGGAGAGATGAGGCTTGCTTGCTCGTGGGGGAGGCAGCACGCTTAGGGTCAGCATGCAGGCTCTGCAGCCAGAGTCTCTCTGTGTCTGTTGTATGGGTTCTGAGTGCAGCATTTCCTAACTTTATCATTTGGGGAAGCTACATGGCTTCTCCATACTTCTGTTTCCTTATTTGTAAAGTGTACTGGAGGTTAAAAAGGCTAAAAATCTAACTCTAAGTACATAAAACTGGCAAATAATAAACATTGTATATGATTAATTCAAACCTTTGACCTCAGCCCAAATGCCATGAATATATTTATTAATTCTACAGTTAGTATAATTAATATTTGACTTTGTATGATGGAAGTTTCATACTCCTTAACAATCTAAAAGTAAAACCCCAAAAAGAATGGAAAATAAAAATAAAAGTGTTCTGATATTATGTGTATCCACACACAAAATTGGATTAAAGATAAGAAATGATCTTGCTTATGGGGATGATCTTTTTATAGTTCAGTTTATTGCCTCTCTTTTTGATTTCCTGGGGAAGTGGTATGGAGACCTTCTTTGGTTTCCTGTATTTTCCTTTCACTTTTAATAAGAAACAAGGGAAAATGATTTCCTTTCAGATGAGTAAAATACATTCTTCTAGCATATTAACTAGATTAGTTTTGCCTCTAGTTAAAGAAAAGTCAATGTAGTTATTTTTAATTAAAAGAGGAGTTGCACAGTAGAATTTAAGGACTTTTACAATGAAACTGTGCAGCAGGTTCTTTAGAAAGAAATAAAGAAAAAAGAATGGAATAAAACTCAAAGCATTGCTAGTTAATATGTCTGCTATTTAGCCAAATCCCATTATTGTCTGTTTACAAAAAAATCAAAGTATCTTTTTTAAGCAGGAAAATAAAAGTTACACACGTATTGCAGGCTTATTCAACTTATTGCAAAAAGATCCCAATTACAAGGAAGGAATAAGATGCCAAATTGTAATTTTCTGATTATAAGTATGTATTCAATTTAGGTAAGATGGGGTATTCAAAGATGATAAGTACTTAAAACGGGTTCTTTACAATTAAAAAGTGTCTAAGCAATATCAAAAATAGTAAGTTAGTTTACCAGTAGTTCCTTACTGCAGTAGTCAGAGGAATGCCTTGCATCTGTGGGAAAGCCAGCATTTTGTATAGGCTGCATGTATATTAATAAGGAACCGCTCAGTGTATTTGGTGGGTATTGCCATGAGCGGGACTGAATTGTTATGGCGCCTGCTATAGTACTAAAGAAAGGTACACAGTAACTTGAAGGTTACATAAATGCATTTTTTTTCTTCATCTTTTTTTCTTCTCTTTACTGTGCATCCCTCTGTAAGTGACATTTAACTCACCAAAATTTAGTTTCTGGTTCTCATCCTTGAAACTTGATTTTAATAGAATCAAGAGCATGTTTAAAGAGTGGATACAAATTAACTAAACTCACAAATTGATTTATAATCCAGAACAATGGTTTTATTAATTTACAGTGATTAATGCCACTGACACAGAGAGTACAATGCTTGCGTCACTGTAGATAAATTTTACGTGGAGCGATATTACACTCAGAACATTTCTTGGTACACATACAAATCAAGTAAGGGTGGTGGCTTATGATTTACCATAGGGCCTCCCCTGCCTCTAGGACCAGTGTACTTGAAACTGCTGGCTGTCTCTTCTGTACTTATGCTTTGAAAACTTCCTCTATTTCTGGCCCTGTAGACTTTTGTTTTTCATATGTGAAGTTATACTTTGGAGCCCTAAGAGCAACTGAGACCCATTGAAAGGGCCTGAGGGAAGTGGTCACCTTGAATGTTAGGTAGGTCACTCTTGCTGCGGTATGGATAATGAATTTGAGCAGTGGTCTTCAAACCCTAATTGTACTTTTTATTACTAACTTACTACTAAATACCTTAAAGGTACACAATATCTACCATTGATCACCTGTGATATAAGTGATACATATCTACTAGTATACAAAATATGTATTCTCACATTCTTAATACAAATAAAGGACATATCATAATATAACTTTTAAAAATTATATATAATGCAAATAGAATTTCAGTATTTTCTTTTCATCCCAGAAAGAATTATCTGTGTCTGTGACTGTCACCTCAACATTCACTTCAGAAACTGATAAGGAAATAGGAGAGAGATAAAGTAGGAGGCACTAAAGTAGTAGTGGCTACATTAAAGAAGTGCATGATTTTAAGAACAGTATGCAGATAAATAATAGGACTTCATTATTAAAATGTTTTAGGTGAAAGAAAGGAATCAAATATGAACCCTCAGTCCACGATTTGAACAACTCTGTTACTATTTACTGAGCTAGGGAAAACAATAAGTTTGGTGACAGGTCCAGTTTGGTGTATATTCAGTTTTTGTTAGTCTAAATGAGTCCATATGGAGGTATTCATGAATAGGTTGGATATGCAGCCTTGAGGTTGTAGAAAAACTATAGAGACTTTAGAATTGCCCATACATTTATGCCTTTGCAGATTGGCAATCTATGTAATGTTTTCTTCGGCCTCTTGAAATATTTAAATAACTTTTTTAAAGTTAGTTGCAAACTTTTAAAATTTATTGATTTTTTACAAAAACGTTGTTATGACAAAAAACCCAGAATAGCCAAAGTAGTTCTCAGCAACAAGAACCATGCAGGAGACATCACAATACCTGACTTCAAACTATACTACAAAGCCATCGTAATAAAAACAACATGATATTGGCACAAAAGCAGACACATAGACCAATGGTGCAGAATAGAAGACTCCGAAACAAATCCACACACCTACAGTCAATTGATTTTTGCAAAGGGGCTAAAAGCATCCACTGGAAAAAAAAAAAAACAAAACCTTTTCAACAAATGGTGCTGGCAAAACTGGCTAACTATATGCAGAAAAATAGAAATAAACCCCACTTTCTCATCTTCTATAAGAGTCCATTCAAGATGGATCAAAGACCTAGAAATCAGACCAGACACCTTGCAGCTACTTGAAGAGGGCATAGGTCCAACACTTCAACACATAGGCACAGATAAAGACTTCCTCAACAAGACCCCAAAGGCACAGGAAATTAAAATGAGGATCAATATGTGGGATTGCATTAAATTGAAGAGCTTTTGTGCAGCAGAGGAAACAAGAACCTCAACAGAGAGCCGACAGAATGGGAGATTTTTGCCAGCTACTCCTTTGATAGAGGACTAATATCTAGAATATACAGAGAACTTAAAAAAATCACCACTAAATAAACAAATAACCCAATCAGAAAATGGGAAGTGAACTAAATAGACACTTCACAGAAGAAGAACTACAAATGGCCAATGAATGCATGAAAAAAATGTTCAACATCATTAGCAATCAGAGAGATACAAATCAAAACTACCCTGAGATTTCACCTAACCCCAATTAGAATGGCAATCATTAAAAACACAACAAAAAATGCTGGCGAGGATGTGGAGAAGTAGGAACTCTAATACACTGCTGGTGGGATTGCAAATTAGTGCAGCCACTTTGGAAAACAGTGTGGAGGATCCTCAGAAGTAGAATGGGAATGAACCTACCATATGACCCAGCAATACCACTTCTAGGTATCTACCCAAAAGAACTGAAACCAAATTACTAGACTAATGCATGTGTATCTATGTTTATAGCTGCACAATTCACAATTGCCAAACTTTGGAACCAGCCAAGGTGTCCATCAACAGATGAATGGATTATAAGACTATGAGACATGTACACAATGGAATTTTATGCAGCCATAAAGAAGAACAGAATTACATCATTTGCAGGGAAATGGAGGGAACTGGAGAACATTATGCTAAGTGAGATTAGTCAGTCACAAAGAGTGAAAAGTCGATGTTCTCCCTAATATGTGGAAGCTAGGGAGAATGGGACTTAGAAGGGACTCCAGACAAAGAAGGAGAAAATTTTAGATGAGCAAAGAAGGTGACCTAACTGAGGGAGTTGGGAGGGGGAAAGAGGGAAATACACTAATGCACATGATGTATATACACAAACTTATCAGAGTCAGTCACTATGCTGAGCACAGAAAGGAGGGAAGTGGGAGGGAATAGGGTGGGATTTGAGTGAGGGCTAAATGAGCAGTGTGTGTATGTATGCTTCTGCTACCCTGACACTTATGAAAATGTATAATTACAATGCACCAATAAATGAATATATTAAAAAAGTTGTTATGAATTTTATTGAAAAAATTGGGAGTATGGCAGCAGTAGGTCAGGACTGTGATAGGGCAACAAGTGGCTCTACCTGGGTGTCAGCTGTCCTCTTTAGAGGTTCCCCCCTCCACTGTCACCGTCCTCACCTGAACCTCTACACATTTCCATTATGTGCCTGTCCTCAGATACTTGACTCTATTCTCTGAAAGACATGTGAAACCATTAGAATGATTGATAACAGACCATGGAGAAGGTGCAGGGAGAATGAACAGAGCAAATCCTTGAAAAATAGTACTTAAGGATCAAACTAGATAAGAAATTAAAAGTTTTCATAGATACATTAACAACAAGGCCTTAATAATTTGATTTATGCTCTCTTTTTAAGACTTTGTGAGTCTCTGGAGGGTCACAGGTTTGAGGCCAGCCTCAGCATCATATCAAGACCCTCAGTAACTTAGACCCTGTTTCAAAGTTAAAAAAAATAAATGAAAAGGACTGGGGGTATAGTTGGGAGGTAGAATGTCCCTGGGTTCATTCCCCAGTACCATACAAACAAACAAGCAAACTAACACCATGAATCTCTTTTATGACCAAAACTTTTGTATGCTCTGTGTGCTTTCCTGAGTAGGTGTTCAGATTTTTGGTGTGCATTGAGTAGGTATGTTGATTTTTGGTATACACTAAATATATTGGATTTTTCTGTGTGCAGAGTAGATATGTTGGGATTTGGTGTACACTGCATAGGTATATTTAATTTAGTTTTGACGTGAACTGAATAAATGCATTGGATTTTCCTGTTCAGTGAGTAGGGAGATTATTTTTCTGGTCCACTATGCAGACTGTTGGTGAATTATAGCTAGCCATGGTTAGAGGTAGAGTCAGAAAAGATCTCTCCTTACTTTGAAGTTTCTAAAGTCTCTCATGATAAAATTGTGACCTTGTCTTCTAACATTTAACCTGTTTGTATGTAAATTTTGACTGCTTTTTATCTCTCCTTCCTTCCTCCCTCCCTTCCTTTTCTGCTAAGTAAGAAAAATACATTATGTTGAGGCCATTAATGTTTCCTGAATAAATTATCAATGGCTAGCCAATCAGTAAAACTTCCAGAATTGGGTTTCTAAGTATAATTTAAAATTATAATTAAATAATAATAATTATCTAAGTATAATCATCTTGAAGTATAGTTTAAAAACTCCTGTGTAGGGCCCTATTTAAAACAAAAGCAAAAAAACCAAGCTTCCTGTTTTTCCATTTCTTGTTTCTAGTCTGCTGATTGGTTTTGAGTTAATTCATTGAGTTAATTCATTAATTCAGTTTTCAGCACATCCTCATTCTCAAAAGTTATCATTCTCAGAAGTTCTTACTGTACATTTTTACTTTCTGAACAGTAATCTTAACAAAACTTAAGACCCAGTACTTCTAAAAATGTTTCAATATAATGATTCATGACTTCATTATAATGTTGTTTATTTCAAACTAATATAAAGTAAAATTACATTGTATTTTAAAAAGATACGTATCCACAGGAAAATCTTCAGATAAAGACTGATTTCCTTCTAAACTATTTAATAATATGTCCATGGACTCAAAAAGGTCCTGGTTCTTAATTTCTTTCAATGTTTGTTCCCTTCTCTATCAGATGTTTCTACTTTGCTGGGTGAAGAGTTAGTCTCCCTCTGAAGCAAACAGCGTACTTAGCCTTGTGAGATAGAGGTAGTATTTCTCTCCAGATCAAAGGTCAGGCATGCTTATTGCTCATTAGAAAAGATTTGGGCTCTCTTAAGTTCTAGGTTGTACAAAACACAGTATATGCAGATGTCACCCAACTCTTTGCATCATCTTGGGGAGAATTAAGACTCTGGAATCAAGCATAAGAAACTGTTGATACTCTGATCATAGCTTTTGCTCTGAGTAACAAAGCCCTTTGGCTCTGACCTTCTGCAGTTTCCATGAAGCCTTGATAGGCTGATTTGTCAGCTTACAAGCAGGGTAGAATTCCAGACTCTACAGTTCCTTTTTTTGGTACTTAGGTGGAAGGGGCTATTCTACCTCCGAGCTATAACTCCAGCACTTTTTTATTTTTTATTTTGAAAAAGGGTTCTCCTTTTGTTGAGAGTCTTGCTAAATTGTTGAGGCTTGACTTGAATCTTTGATCCTCCTGTCAGCCTCCCAAAGTAACTGTGATTACAAGCATGTGCCACTGTGCCCAGCTAAAGTCTTTAGCATCATATTCTGCTGCTAGAGAAACTGTGACTTAATAGCAAGGTAATTAAATTTTTTTATAATCAGTAAAAAGTTAATAGACTACTAATGATTCATCCTTCTATTTTTTATTTTGAATGTTGATTATTACTGTGAGACATAGTAATTGTTTTTCCTCTAAAGTTTTGTTTTTGCTTTGTTATCCTTCATTTACAAAGTAGTTATTCAAAATATCATCACTAGTTTCTCTTACTAAAGGACTTTTGGTGGATCTAATTATGCACCGTAGTACACAGTTTCTCCTGTCAAAGTTTTAGAAGTGTTGATGGAATAATAGTTTTTTCTTTTGCCTCAATTTACTTTATACATCTAGCTTCACTCATTGCTTGTTAACTTAATTGACCTATGTTGAGAGATTTATGAATTTTGTTTCATTGTTGACTTTTTTGTTGTTTGCAAGGCTGAGCTCTTATTGCTAAAAGGAAGATCATTTTAAAACCTTACTTAAACCCTTCTTTAGCAGGACTTCCTAATTTTAGTGTATGTTATTTCCTAATTTCATCCAATATGATTGCAACAGATCAAAGACACCTTGCTATGACCCATGAGCTATTATATCACATGAACTTACCTAATATTACTGTACTTTCAGAGACAACATAATGAGGACTAGTTTGTGCTTTAGAAAGAAGAGGAGAAATATCAGTTGTTTCAAGACCAGAATCTTTCTGTGGTTCTGTGGTCAGTGTCTAAGTGTAAACATTAAAACTGAAATTTTTATGTATTTTTATGGAGCGTGTACTTGCAGCTCTTCTTCCTATCCCTTTCCACCAATAAACTATATTTTCAAAGTAATTTTGGATAAAGTAATTTCATGGCTATAGTAAATTTAGTGTTTTTTTATGTTCAAAGGTTAGTATGTGAGTCTTGAAGTTAGAAAAGATCACATCTATCACATGAATAAAGTTATTGAGAAAATTGGGAATAATGCGAAAGAGGCAATTTCCTTGTTTCTGCCATCTTATAATTCTAGGTTTAGGTTTCAGACTATGGAAATCAGAATGATTTTTATCCATTATACAGAGAAGTAATGCTAGTCTGCACTATAGACAAAGTGTCATGTGCTTTTTGACAAGGAAAAGAAATCTATCACAAATACTCATTGTCTGTGTCTTTCCTTCTGAAAGTCAGGAATTTTCATTCAGATGAAGAATGTTTAAATCTAATTATGAATATCCTTGGTAACCATGGTTCCCATCCTATCTAAGATGAGTTGTTGTAAGGCAACAATTTGACCAGAGTGGTTTTGTTGTGCTCTTTTTGCAGCAAGCTGGAAAACAATCGTTTTCCCTTATTGATGGAAGAGTGAGGGCAGCTGTAGTCTGATAAGAATCTATTTCCATATCCTTCAAGAAATAGAGTCATTACAAAAAAGATTGGATTTAAGTAAGAACTATGTATAGATTACTAACAGACTTAGTAATCATATCTTATATTTTGCATTCATAATAAAAAATCAAAACATATTAAATATCTTATGAATGTCCTATTATCTTCTAAACAAATCTACCCCTCAATTTAAAGGTACTGACAGTGAATATTTATTGATCAAGGTGAATTTTCTGAAAATTTTGACATAAAGTTAAAAATAAAAGATGGATTAAGCCGGGCGTGGTGGCGCACGCTTGTAATCCCAGTACTTTGGGAGGCGGAGACCGGAGGATCCGGGTTCGCGGCCAACCTCAGCTCTCGCTCTGTCTATCTCTGTCTCTCTGTCTCTCTCTCTCTCTCTCTCTCCTTAGTGAGGCCCTCTGCAACCTCGTGAGACCCGGTTTCAAAATAAAGCATAAAAAATAGGGCTGGGGGCGTAGCGCGGAGGTAGAACGCCTCTGCGTTCAATCCCCGGTACCGCAAAAAAAAAAAAAAGATGGGTTAATACATATAGAACAGATTTTCTTTTTGTTTAAAGTCAAGATGAAATTATATGATCTCTAGGTAAAATGGATTTTATTTTATTTTTATTTCATTTATTTATATAATTAGCCACCCCCCCCCCCAGGAACATTCTACCTTTGAGCTAAACCGCTCAGCCTTTTTATTTTTGAAATAGGGTCTTGCTGGGTTCCCAAGGGTGTTGCTCTTTTGCAGAGGCTGATCTTGGACCTGTGATCCTCCTATCTCAGCCTCCCAAATATACTAGGATTATAGGTGTGCATGACTTAGAATGGAGTTTGAACAACTACCACTACAGCATCAATAAATCAATAAAAATGCTGATTTCCTTTATTGTATTTGGATTTTATTGCCCAGTTCCACATTTCCTTCTGTTTTTAATCTATATTTATGTAATGTTTAAAATATTTACTATATAATTCAAGTTCAATATCATGGAGGAAAACACACAAATCATAAATGTGGGGTGAGAAATTTTCACAAAGTGAAACACATCAGTGTAAATATTCTTTAAATACTTCTTAAATACTCCTGCCACTCAGAAGGCTCACCCATCCCTGAGCAAGACTCATGTAGTCACTGCCTGCCCACAGTATTCTCACTTGCAGCACAGTAGAATCACACATAGTTAAAATAGTTAAAATCATAGATTGTACTCCTAGGGTAGATCCCTCTCTTTGTTCATTGTTTATGAGATTCCACTCTGTTCTTGCACATGGCAGTACTTTTTTCATTCTCGTTGCTATTTTCATTCTACATTGCTATTCCTTCTTTTGATCATGGACAGTGGGTTATTCCTCTTTGGAATTATTAGCAATAGTGAACTTTTCTTACACATTTTTAATGCATTTATTGCATTTCTGATGGGTGTGTATATGAGTGCAATGGCTGGCTCCTTGTTTATATACAATTTTTTTTTTTTTTTGCAGTACCGGAGATTGAACCCAGGGGCATTCTACCTCCGCGCTACACCCCCGGCCCTATTTTTTTATACTTTATTTTGAAACCGGGTCTCACGAAGTTGCAGAGGGCCTCACTAGGTAGAGAGAGAGAGAGAGAGAGAGAGAGAGAGAGAGAGCTGAGACTGGCCGCGAACCCGGATCCTCCGGTCTCCGCCTCCCAAAGTGCTGGGATTACAAGCGTGCGCCACCATGCCCGGCGTTTATATACAATTTTAGCTTTAGTGGACCTCTCAACAGTTTCCCAAGTGGTCATAACACTTTAGTCACCTGTGAGCAGTGGCTCATAGCTCCTGATGCCCCGTATCTTCCTCAACACTTTATAATGTCATTCATATTTTTAATTTACATCTTTTTGATCACCAGTGAAATTGAGCACATCTTTGTATTTTTAGTGAACATTTCAATTTCCTTTTATTGCCCGTATATGAAAATCACTCGAGTTTTATTGCTTCTACTTACTTATTTTTAGGCATTTTATATATATATATGTATGTGAATCTTTTGTTGATTATGTGTATGTCAACAATTTCTTTTAATAATATGTGGTTTCCTTTTTCATTTGTTAATGCTATCTTCTCATGAACAGTCTTTGAAATTGATCTTTTATGTTTTTAGTGTTTGGGGTCCTGTTTAAATTTTTTTTTGTCTGCTCCAAAGTAATACAGATAGGTTCTTATCTTTCTTCCAACAAATTTTATTGTTTTGACTTCCATATATAGGTCCTAAAATGTATTAAAAGTTGATTTTTTTAAATATGGTGGGAGGTAGTGATCAAGATTCAATTTCTTCATGTGCATATCCATCTGACCAAGCATCATTTGTCAAAAGCATCTTTTTACCACCACTGTTCATATATATAGTTGATGTTATATATTGTTTCCATATATGTGTGCATTTACTTCTAAATTTTTAGTTTTGTTTCATCTATTTTTCTATTAATGTGCAGCACCACAGTCTCAATTAATGTAGAGTATAAGCTCACCAGTGTTTTTCTTACTGAAGATTGTCTTGCTTAATCTTGGCTTCTGGCATTTCCCTGTGAATTTTAGAATCAGTTTATTCCTAGTATAACAGTGCCTCCTGGTATTTTTTTATTAAGGTTATATTAAACCTATAGATCATTTTGAGGAGAATTGACAACTATAATACTGAGCCTGCCAATCTACCAAAGTGTTATATCTTTTTAATCTGTCTTTTTTATGTATGACTCTGCATATGTGTGTGTGTTTTGTGTTATAGCCTTACTCATGTTTTGTTAGCTTTATTCCTATTTATTTGATATTTTCAGATAGCATTGTAAAAACCAACTTTTTAAAATTTATTTATTGGTGCATTGTAATCATACATCTTGATGGGTTTCAGGGTGGTAGAAGTATACATGCACACATCGGTCAATTAGCCCTCAAAGTTGTATATTCTAGTTATATATTGCTGATATATAGAAATACAAATTTTTTAATATTCGACTTATATTCAGCAACCATGTTCCACTCTCTTGTTATTTCTTATATTTTAATCTGTATATTTTTGTATTTTCTACGTATAAAACAATATCATAGGCAAATACTGCTATATGATATTCTAATTTATTCTCTGATTATATATTATTTAAAGTTTTAGTATATCTTGTATTCTGTTAATCCATTAGATCATCCTAGAAAAATAAAAATGGTAAAAAATCATGAACAAACTCAGAAAGTAAAATTTTAATGTTACTTGTAGTCCTTCCACAATCCTATGGTCGTCTATTCAAATTTGTGGTGATCTTTCCATACAGTATAAATAGTTTTGAACATGGGATCATAAAGGATATAATATTGAAGGTACTATTCTCATTTAATGATGCATCATGGATGCTTTTCTATGATAAATATTTTTCTGTACAATCTTAATTGTTGTAAAATATTCTTACAATGTTACATTCCATTGTTACTCATAAACTTTTTTGCTTTTATAAACAGCACTGAAGTGAAGAGGCTTGTGGGTGAATCTTTGCACTGCTGTATATTTTTTGGACATAAATATCCTTAGGCAAAATTCCCTAAAACTCAACTTTCTGGGTCAAAATATATAAGCTTTTGAAACTTGCTCCCCAATTGCCTTCTGGAAGTGCTGTGTAAATTCTCATGCACACCAGAAGTATGTATAAGTTCCTGTTTCCAAACACCTTAGCCTTTGTTGATCTCCCCACCTTTGTTATGTGGGAGATTTCTTTTCATATCAGCTACAAGTCAAACCTATGGCTTTTTATAAACTAGAGGTTTCATGAAAATGTTGTTTGTTTGTTTGTATCAATTCCCTAACACTTTCTATCATTCCTTTTATTTTAAAATTGCAGGATTTTCCAAGTAAGTTAGGCAATTTTCCACATGCCTCTTCTCCTACATAGGAGGAGACAAGCCTAGAGATGTAGTGGTGTGTCAGTTGCTGACCTACTGGCACCTTTTCAGGTCTGTTTTCCTGCATCTGGTTGATCTTATTTCCTCTGAAAGGTTCCTCTGATTTTCAAGGCTTTTAAAGATAATTACTCTTGTGTTCTTCTTTTTCTTTTTTACTTTTTGGTAGACAGATTAGGATCTGTTATCTAATAGAATTATAATAGAGCCTTATGTATGAAATTCTTATCTCTCATGACATTATGTGAATAAAACCATCACTTTTTAAAAAAAGTCATAAAGAGGAGATGTAGGAGGTGATTGGTTAGTAAGCCTTCAATTAATGGCAGCCCTTATTCTTACAGGAAATCTAAATATCCTGAAATCAGGCTAGTCTAAGAAGTGTCTGACTATCCATTGATCTTGTACTCTATTCCTTGTAGATTGACAGTTACTTGTGCTTTTCAGTATATTTTTAAATTAATCCAGCTTGCGATTAATGTGACTTATAAATTCAGTGTCAAGTAAAGCAGATTAAAGACTTCTAGACTGGCAAGAGCTTGAAGCTTATGTTGGCCCTTTTATGTTTTCTATTTCTTTTTCTTCCTCTTTTCCTAGGTCTTTGCCACCACACTTAAGTTTCTACATGTTTTAAAAGCAATTTGCCATTAATTTTTTCTCTCACTGGCTTTATCTCTAGGGGAAGAGGTAATAGGAAACACCACTGCCTTGTTGCCACAGTTTAAGTAAAAGTGTAAAAGTTTATTCTTTATCAACAAACACTCCAACCCCACTCCCACCCCTATATACCTCAAGAAAGAATGTGGTAGCCACTTCCAATCCTCTCTGAGAAGTTTAGGTCCTTCGTACAACCACTTTAGAACAAACTATCATTTGTTTGTTTTTAAAGACATCTTTGTGCTCTATTTCTGTTCTTCACTTGGGAAACACTCCTTCACTATCCCCCACCTCCTACACAGGGGTGTTTTGCTGAAGTGATCAAAGGAGGCCAGCTGTTGTACAAACTTTTCTGATAAGTTAGCTGGGTAATGCCGTAACTTCTTAATCCTTGTTACTACTCTTAATTAAGGTTCCAGTGAAAGAATGCCTGTTTGAGCTTTAGGTTTATCATAAATGCACTGTGATAGTCTCATTTACACAAGTACTATGGGCATATTGCTTTTCCACTTGGAAATTGTTCTTCTGAAGTATGGGAGACTATAAAATTTTAGAAGTTTGTACACTTTGTATAATGTGCTCTGGGAATTCACTTAGTATTCAAATAAAATTATGATCTGCATGTACAATAAATATTGGGTGGTAATTTTTATGATAACATTGAAAATGTCCATTTTACCATTCTTTTACTGTTATACTTTATACATGAAACAAGTATTAAAGGTTTCTATTTGGCCAATTTATTCACTTTTCCTACTTTACACACAGAACAAAACTATCTTTTTCCATACAAAAGATGATATCTGTATCATTCTTAAATCAGTAGTTCTTTGATCAACTCTTTTCATATGGTTTATGCCCTTTGTGTGTGTTGGGTATTGGAAACTTTAATTTGAAAAAGAAAAATGTGCCTCTTAGTGCTGCTTTCATGGTCATTGGAATGAAGCTGGACATAATTGCATATTTAAACGTCACTCTAAAGCAATAGCTTTCTAATATTATTAAAAGTTTTCCTTGTTCTTTTAAAACAGCAGCATTTTGTTAACCTTAATCAGAGTCTGACGTGTATTCTTCTAAATGGCGTCTGATGTGGTGTCTCTCTGTGGTTTCCTGTTTTTTTCATACATAGAGTAGAGCCCTTTGAGGTATTAAGCCTCACATTTTTCTTCTTTGAATGGTACATTAGACCTAAACTGTCTTATAAATACAGCATCTTATTGTCAGCTAGCCTCATCATTCATTTATGCCACTTCCCACAGACTCCTTCTCTGGAATTTCTCCAGCCCTTACTGTGTATCCATCAGCTTGCACCTCCTTAAATATTCCCTCCATATTTTTTTTTAGCACTACAAATCTTATTTCTGCCCCCAAAGTGTGTGTTCTTCAAGACAGGGATGCTATACCATGTTTTCATGCTTTTATGTTCCCAAATGTGCCTTGCCTTAGCAGTTGATAGATGCAGAAGACCAGTGGTTCTCAGAGCATTACCCCCCAGCCCAGCAACATGAGTGTCACCTGGGAGCTTGTTAGAACTGTACATCTCAGCCGGGCATGGTGGCGCACGCTTGTAATCCCAGTACTTTGGGAGGCGGAGACCTGAGGATCCGGGTTCGCGACTAGCCTCAGCTCTCTCGTTCTCTCTGTCTCTGTCTCTCTCTCTCTCTCTCCTTAGTGAGGCCCTCCACAACTTCGTGAGACCCGGTTTCAAAATAAAGTATAAAAAAAATAGGGCCGGGGGTGTAGCGCGGAAGTAGAACGACCCTGGGTTCAATCCCCGGTACCGCAAAAAAAAAAAAAAAAGAACTGTACATCTCAAGTCCCACCCCAGGCAAACAAATATCTTGGATGGAGATCAGCAATCACGGTTAACAAGCCCTTCAGATGACTGAGATGCACCCTAAAGTTTGACAAGTGCTGCTATAATTATTCATGAATATCAAAGTAGTAACTTGGTGATGCTTCACTGGGAGGATTGGTGTATGATGGGGCCAAGCAAAAGATAGTCCATGCTGCTTGAGTCTTATTTCTCAAGAGATAATGGCAAAACAAATCCTATGATTTATTTGCTATCTTAGGGTGCATATGGGTTTTATGCCTTTCTGTTTTGAAACCTACAGCTTAAATTTTTTAAAAATATGGTTTCTTCTTTCCATCTGTTTAGGAATAGTCATTTGATGTTCTAAAAGGATGAAGGGTACTAAAAAATGCATAGTAGGATTTAATGACTTTCATGGGTGAATGTTGGAAACTGATCAGGTAGAGGATAGGTTGGGAGAGAGACCTTTCCGCAGATACCTTTCTGTGCTCTTCTAAATTTTTGAAACATGTAAATGCATTACCTATCTTTTGATATATGATATTTAATGAAAATGAATTAGTGAATAGATGTTATATTAATAATTTCTCAAGAGGTAGCCATTGTAGTTTTTAAAAAGATTTATCTTTGCATTCAGATGAAAAGTTAGATAACATATGTTCATCTCTGTAGAAAACATTAGGGAGGTGGCAGATATATCTTGATGATTTTCCACCTGAGTCTTGAAATGGTGCATACATATTACTCTTTTGTGAATAAAAGATTCCTATTATTATATCCACCTGTGATCTTGTAACTTTAAAAAAAATAGAAAGGGAGAATTTGCTATTGATGCATAATTAAATAACCTTGTACAGAAAGGAAGAAGTCATGATGCATAGGACTTTGATCCTAATACCTTCTTTCAGATGTGTTTCTAGAGATATCTTGATAACCAAGGGTGATTTGAGCAAAAAATTGATTAAGATATTTATCATATTCGTAGCAAATGAAAAATCAGGTTAATAGAATCTGCTACATGTGATCTAGATTACAAAAAATATTCTCATCTATTACATACAAATATATTAATTTTATGACTTGTGTTGTTTCAATGGAAAGTATGTCTTCAGTGACACTTGATTCAATTATTCATTTTGGTTTTTTTCCTTGCACAGAACTATTGTACCATGGAAAGTATTCAGACAGTGCCTTCATGAAGTCCATCAAATTAGCTCTGGCCTGGAAGCAATGGCTCTAAAATCAACAATTGATTTAACTTGCAATGATTACATTTCAGTTTTTGAATTTGATATTTTTACCAGGCTATTTCAGGTAAGGTGGATACTTGCTTAATCTATTCATCACCTCCTTTTCTCTCTCTGTCTCTCTCTCTCTCTCCCTCTCCCTCTCCCTCTCCCCCCCTCTCTCCTTCTCTCTGTCTCTCACACTCACACATATATACACCACACACACACGTACACAATCATATGGTAAAGCGTCTCATTTTAGAAGTCTATAATTTTATTTCTATGTTTGGCCATTCCTCTGAGTTTAGAGTGAGACAGTGGAAGAACTTTGCAGGATCAGGTCCTTTGAGCCTGGTGGTTTCTTATCAGCTTTGAGAAAACTCATGCAAAGGAACTATGTCCTAAACCCCCTGTTTAGGTTCTCCCTTTACCTTGTCCATCTTTTAGCCCAGTGATTCAGGTGGGTATTTGGCAGAGTGCTTGTACCTCAACTTCTCCTCTTTGCCCACTGTGTTCATTGGGTCAGAAAGGCAAGAAAAAAGTTAGAAATGGTAAATTGTTCTATATAGAAGGATACTGTGGTTTTACACTGTTTTACATATTGCTCTACTCATTTAACCATATATAAAGAATGTTTTTCCATGTCAACAAATACTCTTCATCAATATAATTTTCAGTTTGGGGTTCCTGTATAATACTCCATCAAAACTATATGCCAATATTTAACAAAACTCTCTTTTGGGAAATTTAGATTTTTTCTCCTGTTTTTTCTTTTTTATAAATAACTTTGAGATGGACATTGGTATTCCATTTATTATTTTTGTTTTTTAATCAATCCTCCATGATTGTTTTATGTGATTTTTAAGCAGGCTGCATCATATAGATACTATTGTTTTGTTCTTTGCATATATTCATGAAATTACTCTAAACATAAACTTAAAATATGTGTTTTGAGTTTGGCTTTGCCACTAAAATGTATTTATTTATAGGATTCAATTTAAGCAGTCACAAAATGAGACTTAAAATTTTTATAATTCTAATAATATAAATCATATAGTATGTGAGATAAATGGATTAGAAACTTGGCTTACCTATATTCTGACACTTTTATATTTTAATCTGATATATGATTTATTGCCATTGAAACAAGCTTTCAACAAATGTTAGAGTATGACATTGGTTTCATGTTTTCCATGTTACATGAATTTTACCTCTCTGACTTATGACTAGTGCTTGGCACTAGCTGACAAAGACTTGGGTGACAGATTTATGTAAGAAAACAGTATTGCATGGGATTAGCTTTTAATTTATTTAAGAACTCATTAATAGAAGAGAAATGAACACCTGTCAACAATATGTATAGGATACATTTTGCTTTTTTCTAATCTCAAAATCATAATTCTACCTTGTGTATAGGATAAGACATTAGATAAGTTAGTGGAGAAAGTGTACTTTTGCTTATCTTAAATTTGTGCTGTTTCATTGATTATTCCCTTGGTGTACGTAGGTTGTAAACTCATTTTTTTTTAAAGATTGTGAAGTGTATTAGAAAAAGCTGGCTACCCAATATTGATCATTTCATAATGGAACTTCTTTCTTTAAAGTTTTTGATAATTTTACAGAATAAATGTTTATTTAGCATGACACAAAACATTCTGAATAATGAGAGTTTTGCCTTTTTACCTTGTAAAGGAAGAAAGCAAAAGCAATTTTCACACATTAAACCTAACTGCTCATTTTAGGAAGTGTGTATTTCTTGTGGGAAGCTTGGATGCCTTTTTAGTGTGGGTATTAAATGTTAAATGCCTCAGAGTTATATATTAAAGGTATGAGGCAACTTAATTTTAGTTAAATGCTACCCAACTGCTGCTTAATATGTGTACATAATTTTCTTATATGCTTTTTCATGTTTAAACAGCTGGAGTAGCCTTAATACACTAAGGTGTGTGTATCACATTTATGTTCACTGGCTGGGCGAGGAAAGGGATCCTTTTAAGGTGGAGCTACTGTGAAAAGTTTTAGATAATAAAATCATAATCTTTCCTGGGCTTAAGAATGCCTCATCTCTTTTAAAACACCAGGGGAAAACTCACCAAGAGCTATGTGCATGTATGTTACTATCACTATGAACTACATTATGATGTGAGATTATAATGCACCAATAAAAGTATAAAAAAGATAAAATAATGGAAAAATAAATAATGTGCTTATGAAATAAAACACATAATTTCAGAAGTAGCTGAAAAGCTCTTATTAGCCTATTTCTGGTCTTCATTTCCCTTGTGTTCTATATTCATTATTCAGATGCTTTGACTATAATCATACATGTGCCTTAGAAATACAATAAAATTAGTTTTATGATATTTTAACCTTTTATTTTTACAGGGCATTAAAATTAAGTGTTAATTTTCTTAAATGTATTTATTAAGTATATGTTTATATAGTTTATGAAAATATGTTTTGTTAATACTGTAAGTGCATAAACATATTTTACTACATGTGATATTTGCGGCTAGTTGGCAGTGAGTTCTTCCAGCTTCAAATTATTGGGGGCAGGTTATTAAGCAGAGTGGGATCTGAAGGTGGGTAACATCCACTCTGAATCTGAGATCTGAAGTAGACCAAGTAGCATAAGGGTTTGAAGAAGGGGTCAGCAGAGTCCAAAAGGTGAAGTTGTGAATTGCTTTGGGAATGAAAGAAGGAAGAGAGCTTTCTTTCTCTTGCGACTAATCCTTATGTCCGGGCAGAACTTGAGCAAATGCTGGGGGGTGACTGGCAGGATCTTGCTGTGGTTGCAGATTGCCTTTCTCATTTTCTCTTCTTTCTGCTGCCTTCATCCTCCTCTCTCTCCTGTCCTGGTGGTTGAGAGATGCTGTGATAGGCAGGTGCTGAGCCCTGGAGTGGAGGATAGAGATGTTAATTCTCTTTCCCCTCTCTCTCAGGCTGTTGCTTCTGTTCTCCTTCCGTTTCCCCTTCTAATACAGACTACTGGATGGATTCTTGAGAAATGGGCCACCAAATTTGAGGGGTATTTGAGAGGTACAAGGATAAGAGAGGGTTGTTTGACAGAATATCCTAGTCACTTTGGAATATAGAGCATTGATGGAATAGGGAGGAAAATCATCAGTTTTAACAAAGAATTAGAGAGTTCTGGGCAGATTAGCTGAGGCCTCTTTCCAACATAAGTTGTAAGTCAGTAATTGACTCTTGAAAATAGTGGCATTTAGGAGAATGGAGTGTTTTTAATTTACTCCATTAATTTCTGTAGTTGTTTTAAAATCTGCAAGTAGTTTTGTGTTCATGTGTGTGAAAAAAATTTCTTTAATCAAAAAAATTACTAAAATAATTCTTACTCTCCAAAGTACTTTTGCCTTCCTTAAGCCATTAGTTTGCAAGATACTTTATAAAACACACACACATGCGCATACACACACACACAAGTATCACGTGTTTCTGTTTTAAGTGGGTTGTATTCACAAGCAGAACAGCACAGACTCATTCTATTGCATAAATATTGTTGCAATTAGAAGCTGTACCAAGAAATGGTTGCTAAATACTCCAGCCTTTGGCTCTAAGTAACAATTTTATTTTTCACTTGTAGTTTCCAAAGTGCATTGGATCTCAATAAAGTTTAGAATTAAAAAAATATCTTCCATTAATGTGTGTGGAATTTATGGAAGAGACCTCAATATTTGTTTGATATTCTTTCTACCTTTCTCCTTTATAGATGGGGGAACAAATGAAAAAACAAAAATGTCTAGAATGACAGTTATTTCTCAGTTTTTTTGACATATGCCGATATTTTTCCAAGTATTGTTTCATGAAAATTTTAGTCATGCCTTGAAAGAAAATTAAAAACATGCTTATTTTTTCTCAAATGCAAAGATACAACATCTCATGTTAGTATTTTCCAGAGCTTCTTTTTAACTCAATTAGATATTTTAGTAAGATGAGGAAATACCCTAAAGATTTTTCTTGTTATGTCAAAAAAAGGCTAAAATAATCTTTATTACTAAATCATTCTTTCCCTTGTTATCTTCATCTCAAGGGACATAATCCTTGAAGAATTGTGTCTTGTAAATTTGAAACTTGCTTCGCAATAATGAAGAACAAGTCTCAAAACAAACAAAAATAGGAACTCTACCAATAATCGTGTCTAGGATGACTGCTTCAACAGCTTTAATTTGGCTATTGAAGATTTGAGTTAGGAATCTGGCACATCAGATACAGTATGCTGCCAACTCTTTGGAATAAATGTAGCTTCAGTCTCAAAAATATTGCAAAAATGATTCATCCACACCCTCAAGCTGACTTCCATGGCAACTGGAGGGACAACTAACCAGATTAAAGAGAGATTGATTTGTTGATACAAACCGATTTTTTGTGAAAAGTTTTTTTTAAGGCCGGGCGTGGTGGCGCATGCTTGTAATCCCAGTGGAGACCAGAGGATCCGGGTTCGCGGCCAGCCTCAGCTCTCTCTCTCTCTCTCTCTCTCTCTCTCTCTCTCCCTGTCTCTCTCTCTCTCTCCCTGTCTCTCTCTCTCTCTCTCTCTCTCTCTCTACTTAGTGAGGCCCTCCGCAACTTTGTGAGACTCAGTTTCAAAATAAAGTATAAAGAATAGGGCCGGGGGTGTAGGTAGAACGCCCCTGGGTTCAATCCCCGGTACCACAAAAAAAAAAGTTTGTTTTTTTTTTTGCATAACTCACTTTTAAACCCTAAACCTTTCCCAATTGTATAATTGTGTAAAGATAAACCAAATATGAGTACAGTAGCATGTTACCATGGAAGGAATAGTACTAGCCTTTAATACAATCACTCTTTAGGGGATCTGTTTTAAAACAATTGTCCCTCTCTGATTACTGTGTATCCAGTACTGTGCATGGTGGCTCTTGGTATCCAAGCGTGACCAAGATAGGCACGTTCCTTGTCCTTACATAGCTGATAGTTAATGTGTAAGCTTTTCCAAAACACTTAAGTTCTGTGATATGGTTTCTTAGTCTACAAAGTGAGGCACCTGAGGGCATAGTAGTGAACAAAACAGATGCACTAGCAGATGAAGAATGTGACAAGAGGTAACAGTTTTAAATAGGCTTTAATTATGTCAGTTTTATGTTCATGATTTTAGGGTATTTTTAAAAGATTCAATTAGACTCTATGATAAACACGTATGTGAATGAATGAGTGCTTATGAATATACATATATGTATATTGAGGCCTCATTAAGGAAGTACCATTTGGAAAGAGGAATCACATGGATATTTGGGGGAAGAGATTTTAGGTAGGAGAATCAGCAAATACAAAGGTTCTGAGGTGACGGGGGTTTGTGTTCAAGCCAGTAGCAAAAAGGCCAGTGTGGCTGGAGAAGACAACGGGGATGAAACTCTTTAATGCCAATTAATATGTCCTCAAAGACTGATTACAACTACTTTGTCTTTTATTTAAAGTTAGAAAGCTTTGAATAAAAGAGAATGTGGTATATGCTTCAAAGTAATCACAAGTGCAGTATTGAGAATAGACTCTTAAAGATTACATGAATTTCCTCTTTGCTCTTGTATTCTATTCCTAAAATAATCTGTTTTCTGTTTAATCATATTTCTTTCTCCAAATAGGAACAAACAATTGCATACTTGGTATTATTTAGCAAAGGTCAACTTAAGCCACATAAGCTCATATTAACTTCACAAATATTCAGGAGAGCTGGGTGTGGTGGCACATGCCTCTAATCTCAGTACTTGGGAGGCTGAGGCAGGTGTTCGAGGTCAGCCTCAGCAACTTAGCAAAACCCTTGGCAACTTAGAGAGACTCTGTTTCAAAATAAAAAGGGGAGTCCTGGGTTATAGCTCAGAGGTAGAATGTCCCTAGGTTCAATTCCTAATACTCCCCCCCACCCATTATGTATATGTACATATATGTGTATATATTCCAGGAGAATTTCATTAAATATATGAAATAATGGATTGGTGTATAATCAGTAGTTGATATTCTCTAGTTAATTTCTTTCACTTTATAATTTTAGCCTTGGGGCTCTATTTTACGGAATTGGAATTTCTTAGCCGTAACACATCCAGGTTACATGGCATTTCTCACATATGATGAAGTGAAAGCACGGCTACAGAAATACAGTACCAAACCCGGAAGGTAAGACTTTTTAGTAATAATATTATATGTTGAATTGAAAGAAAATCTTCTATTGTACATTTCTAAATGAGTCAGTTGCATCTGTTATGGAGGGGTAGAGTGGAAAAGCTAATAGATCAATCAATAGTGGGCTTCTTAATTGAGACCTTTAAATTAGTATATTGTGCTTCACCTGGAACTTAGTGTTCATAAAATAAAAGGAGATGTGCTACTATGTAATTTGATGTTCATTAGTTTTTCCCCCCCGCTCTGCTTTTCAAGTTGGAGTAGGATATTAACATGATTGTTTTATGATTCCTATGTTTGTATAAAAGATTATACATGCATACTTGAACACTTGAATATTGTGCTAAAGTCAAAATAAATATGTCAGGTTTATGTTCCTTACTTTAGGGTATTTTTAAGACATTCAATTAGGCTGTGTGATAGGTATGTGTAAATGCACAGAAGTATACATTTATATACATGATAAATACATATAGGTACGCAAAGGTATATATGTCCATTGTTAGAATCCAAATCCATTTCATGTCCTTGGGAACTACCTCTGTAATGTCTCATGCTTCTTTAAGCCTCAGAATTTATGGTTTTTTTTTTCAGATGGTGAAATTGAGTGAGATTCATTGAGGTTCAGAGTTTGGTCAATGCTGCTGGCTTTGACCAAGAAAGGACATTAGTCCTTTCTTTATTAGTGGCAAATCTGAGACCAGAAAACCAGTCTCTTCTCTGGCTCGGTGCATTTTCCCCCAGGCTCCATTTGGGCACGGGGTCAGCGTTTGAGCCGTGGTGTCTGTGCAGTGGCAGGCAGTGCACTGGCAACAGCAGGAGTAGGGACATTAGACACCTGTCTTCAGAGTCTTCACATGTTAGTAAAAAATTCCATTCCAATGTCGGACAGAACACTGATTTTCATATAGAGACTATTCCATTTTAAGAATGAGTTTGGCCGTTAACTCTATCTTTTCCTTCTACGATCATCTTTATTTGATTTGTAGTGTGTAGGGTATTTGTCCTTTCACTGAGTCTTGTTAAGTGTAAGTCACTAGTTTTGATTCCTTTCATCTTTGACATAACAAATATTCCATCTTTTAAAAAATGTATTAATATGGCATTAAAAAAGAAGCTAGTGGCAGAGAAAACAATTAGACTCTGATTGAGGTCTTCTGTTTAGAGGTGGTTATTGTCACTCTGAGAGCAGACAGATATTTTGTGTGTTGATAGGGGCTTAGATTTAGTTTCATTCAGAATCTCTCATGACCAGATTTTTTCATCACTAGAGAGGAAATGGGTAGTCTATAGTAAATTGTAATACATAAAGTATGATGTGGATATTTAAAATTTGTTTAGGAAAACTCTTCATGAATAAATCAAATAATTTTGATAAATATTTGCTTTGCACAATATCTGTTTAACTGGTCTTTTCTTGGAAAGTATTTGATATCTTTGGCTTCATAGAAAAGAAAATAGTTGGGTCTATTCCAAGGACATTTGGGTTCTAACTAAAAAAACATTGATAACCTGATGAAATATGTTTGAGGGCTGATATAGTTCAGTGATAGAATGCTTACAATAGCATGCACTGGATCCCAGCACCAGAAAAAGGGGGAAAAAAGGTTAATAATCGAAGGAAATATCCCTTGCATGATAATTAGCGTTAAAGAGTGGCTTTATTTATTTGTTGGTTGGTGGGTACTGGGGATTGAACCCAGGGGCACTCTACCTTGGAGCTACACCCCCAGCCCTATTTTATTTTTTATTTTGAGACAGGGTCTCGTTAAATTTCTGGGGCTTGCCTTGAACCTGTGATCCTCCTTTCTCAGCCTCTCAAGTCCTGGGATTGAAGGGATGTACCATAGAGAGTGGCTTTGAATCCTAAGCCACCCAGTCAACATGAAACTTTTTCATCTGATTATGTTTTTCATATCAATTTTGGAAAGCAGTGTGCTAAAGATAAAAGGCAAAATCTACCTCCTGAAGTTGAGAAGTAGCCAGCCACCAACAAAAGGGTCATCAGCAAGTGATATAAAAATGCTGTAAAAATGAAATTGAATAGCAAAAAAGTACATGAGTAGAAATTGTTCTAAAACTCCCTATTATGGCTCTCACCCAATTGTTAGTAATAATATCATTTACCTACAGTAATTGCTTGAGCTTCCTTTGTAATAATCAGTTTCAGAAACACTGTCCTAAAATAATGTTCAGGAAAACAGAAAAGAATGTTAGTTTCACAAGTATATTTTTTAGTATTTACTTGATTTTTAATATATGAATAAATATGGAATTACTTTTAAAATAGTAACCATGCAGATTTGTAATAATTTTATTCAGTTCAGAATCATATTCTGTTTTCATAAAATCCATAGTACACAAATTTTTTAAGATTCCTACTTTCAGCTCTTTGTTTGAAAGAATTGTATCATATATTTTTTTAATGTCACAATTTAACAGTGATCTTCCCAATTATAACTTATAGTGACTTCCTATTATTTTATGACACTTCTCATAACATATCAACCAGTAGTCTAGGCGGAATTGTTTTATGTGATTCTAATTAAGGGGTACTGATAATTGACAGGTTAATATCCTCTTTTCAGACTCTCTAAGGGAATATCTCTTTAGACTTCTTTGAAAAGGATCATAGATTTGCAGACAGCCTCAGCAATATAGTGAGACTCTTGGCAACCTAACAAGACCCTGTTTCAAAACAAAAAATAAAAAAAGGGCTGGGGGTGTAGTCAGAGGTAGAATGTTCCTGGATTTAATCCCTAGTACCAAAAAAAAAAAAAGAAAAGAAAAAGTCTTGTCGGATAGTTCTATCACCAATACAAAGTTCTTAATATCAAAAAAGTCACAAACACTTCCTTTCTCTAAAAACTCAATTTTTGAGACAAAAGCACACTATACTACTAAATATACAACTTAACTATATAGCCAATAACTGTATAGCCATTTTAAGTGCTATATCTCATAAAGTTTTTAATATAGTACTTTATCAATAGCTAAAGTAAGTAAAGAGGTATTGATTTCTCTTATTTCTTTTGTATTTGTTACGTTTGCATCGCAACTCAAACGTAGCCAACAGATTTAAGGTGACTTACTTTTGATCTGCTTAAAGTGCTTATAAAATCCTGACCTGGATGCCGTGATGGCAAGGTTGAGTGCAGTGACTTACATAGAGAGATGATCTAAACTGAGGTAAATGAATAGACAGACAGCTAAATGAAGGAATGCGGGAGGATACATTTAAAGTCAAATCAGTGTCTCCTTTCATTGGGGACTAATTTTTAAAGGATTTGTCTTTCATTTGAATTATGTTTTAGAATTATCTTGACTTCCAATTGAACGATATTTAACTTGGCAAGGTTAGATGGCAAATATGAACTTATCTAATTGCTTTCTTTGGGTTCTGCTCTTTTTAGATTTATTTAAAGATGAATGACTGAAGTGTTTGGAACAGTATTATCTTAAGTTATTTTACAAGTAAAAATGCATAATTTTAATACTTAAATTACAAAGTAATATGTTGAGTCCCACAGTAGAAACTAGCTCTGTTTCTGAGGTGAACATATTGAATTTTTGCCTTTTCATTTTATTTTTACTTTCCAAAAATAATTTATGTCATAGCTATTCCATACCAATAGCATTTTCATACACGGTATTTCTGAAAAATCACTTGATACATCACAACTTCACTCATTTTCTCATATAACTCTGGAAATAGGTAAATGAAAAGAAATTATCATCAGTGTTTCTTTTACAAATTGATGAACAGGAAAACATAATGATGTTAAAATATTTTAAAAGATAGAAATTAACATCAGGAATTCTAAATGATTCTATTTATTCTTTTGCTTAAAAATACCTAATGTTTAGTGGTTATGCTTTTTGAATGAGTTTGAACATCATTTTCTTATGTTTTATAGCTACATTTTCCGGTTAAGCTGCACTCGACTGGGACAGTGGGCCATTGGCTATGTGACTGGGGATGGTAATATCTTACAGACTATACCTCACAACAAGCCCTTATTCCAAGCCCTGATTGATGGCAGCAGGGAAGGATTGTAAGTATGAGAAATGAGAGTCAGGGTATTTAAGACTCATAGAGGGATCTTCAGAGGGACTGGCTAGTTGAATCTGAACTTCAGCATTAGGATAGAATAGATTTTATTTTATTAAGTAGATAGTTTTTTTTTTTCTTTTTTTCTTTTTTTTGCGGTACCAGGGATTGAACGCAGGGGCGTTCTACCTCCACGCTACATCCCCGGCCCTATTTTTTATACTTTATTTTGAAACCGGGTCTCACGAAGTAGAGGAGGGCCTCACTAAGGAGAGAGAGAGAGAGAGAGAGAGAGAGCGCGCGTGCGCGAGCTGAGGCTGGCCGCGAACCTGGATCCTCCGGTCTCCGCCTCCCAAAGTACTGGGATTACAAGCGTGCGCCACCACGCCCGGCCCTCAAGTAGATAGTTTTTTAAAGATAAGTAAAACCATAGGATATAATCTGGTCCAACTATCATCAAGGTCAGCTGTTTTTCTTTATAGTTAACCAGTATTGTCTGACATAGACAACAGAAGTTTATTTTGATAATCAGCCAACATTGCTTACTCCTTCACTGCCAATGACAGTAGCTCATCAGCAGTATCCTGGGTATACTGAGAACAGAAATCATCAAATTCATTTTTCTAGTTTTATAGGGTGAATTCTAATAATTACTAACATGTTTGTAGACTCTTCATTTAAAGACAATTTCACAGAATAACTTCACAGAATAACTTTCACAGAATAACTTCACAGAATAGTTATTCTGTAGTTTTGCCATTTAAAATATTCACTATCATAATATCCTATTCTTAATTTTTATTAAGCCCTCTAATCTAGGATTATATTAAACATGATTAACCATAATTACTGATAATAAACTTGATTTTTAATGAATTTCTGAATAAAAACTCTGATTTAACACATTAGATGGTATCATTGCTATAACTTGTAGTTAAGATTTCCATTCTCTTTTATATTAGAACCTTATTTCTATAGACCATTCTGTGTTTTAGCTTTATTGATGTCAATGAAGCATGGAATTATAACATTTTCTGATTTTATAAAATATGTGTGTATGCATATATGTTCATGTGTGTGGGTGGGTAGGTTCACATGTATATATTTTAAAGTAAGTGGAAGGTGAGTCAGAAGAAAGAGATTGGGAAATTGTAGAAAAAGAAACACCACAGAAGTATTTGAGCAACTTGCCGGAAAGTTGTGGCCTTTAGTTCTGTTTGTAAAAATGATAGAGTTACAGGGGCTTCAGATGAAGGATGTAATAATTGCAAATAGATGCATATTCAAACTTTTGGAATAGAATATAATTGGCCAATAAAATAAATTTTAATTTTTATAAGGAACATAATATTAACGGTATTTCATTGAGAATAGTTGCTTAGTAACAGTCCATATTATGTATTTGTGATATGAAAATGATTTTTACATTTTAAATGTCCTAAAATTAAAATACATTATGAAAACAGTGAAAGTATGTTATTGATTTGTCAAACAGAACTGAAACATAAAAAGGTATGTTTGAATACAGGAGAATCTGATTAACTTTAAATGCAATTAAAACTTATATGGAGAAAGTAATAAAGTTTCTGTTTAAATTCAGTTATCTTTATCCTGATGGGAGAAGTTATAATCCTGATTTAACTGGATTATGTGAGCCTACACCCCATGATCATATAAAAGTTACACAGGTAAGGACAATTTCTGGAAAAATATAATAAATAAGTATAAAAACTTTGAAATATATCAGAATCTTTACATATAGTATAGCTAAAACCATGCACAAGTATGTAATACATATGATAACTTTGGGATTTATTTATTTATTTATTTTGTGTATTGTAATCATACATCTTGATGGGTTTCAGGGTGGTAGAAGTATACATGCACACATCAGTCAGTTAGCCCTCCTCCAGTTCCCATCCCCATCCTCTCCCCCTTCCCTCCTTCTCGTGCTCAACATATAGTTGACTTTGATAAGTTTGTGAATGTACATCATGTGCATTAGGGTGTTTCCCTCTTCCCCCCTCCCATCTCCTTCAGTTAGGTCACCTTCTTTACTCATCTAGGGTTTTCTCCATCTTTGTCCGGACTCCCTCCTATGCCCTATTCTCCCTAGTTTCTGCATATTAGGGAGAGCATCTGACTTTTCACTTTTTGTGACTGGCTAATCTTGCTTAGCATAATGTTCTCTAATTCCATCCATTTCCCTGCAAATGACATAATTTTGTTCTTCTTTATGGCTGCGTAAAATTCCATTGTGTACATATCCCATGGTTTTGTAATCCATTCATCTGTTATGGACACCTTGGCTGGCTCCATAGTTTGGCAATTGTGAATTGTGCAGCTATAAACATAGGTACCCATGCATTAGTCTGGTAATTTGATTTTCCATTCTTTTGGGTAGATACTTAGAAGTGGTATTGCTGGGTCATATGGTAGATTCATTCTCAGTCTTCTGAGGATCCTCCATACTGTAAGAGTACAACGAAGTTACAATACATATTTTGGATACAGCATGTGCTGTTAATGTTTTTGCTTCCAGTACTTATTGGCATTTTTAATGAGATAGATAAATCCGTATGTAGATAGATAGATGTGAGGAGAAAGCCTCAATTTAGAAACCTTCA
Source organism: Glis glis (assembly GCA_004027185.1). NCBI lineage: Eukaryota > Metazoa > Chordata > Mammalia > Rodentia > Gliridae > Glis > Glis glis. The sequence continues at coordinate 31,360 of PVJS01004289.1, forward strand.
AATATGATTAGAAGAGTTTTATGCCATACCTTTTAGAGTCAAATGGATAATTGAAGACTGTTAAAGATAATTCTGTTTTTTCTAAATCCATTGTTGGCAGTCTCATATATTATGAGTGAGAATGTAACTTGTTAAAGCCTTGCTTTGCATAGGTTCCCAAAGTGAGTGACACTGCCTCCCAGAGGGGTGCTGGAATGAAATGTAGATACATAAAAGGAGCCAGATTTGTCTCTGCATCTTTCTGTGCATTTCCTTAAAGGAGAGAGATTTCCTGGAGGTGCTGAGTAATTTTTTTCCTACAAAGGGGGTGGTAAGCCAATGAGTTTGTGAATCTTTGCTTTAGAGTAATATTCAGTACTGATAAAAATCTAAATGAGCCAGGTGCTGTGGGGCACTCTTGTAATCCAGTACTTGGGATGATAAGACAGGAGGATTGCAGGTTTGAGGCCATCCTCAGCAACTTAGCAAGACCCTGTTTCAAAATAAAACATAAAAAGGACTAGGGTGTAGCTTAGAGGTAGAAGGTCCCTGGGTTCAATACCTAGAACCAAAAAAAAAGAAGGAGAAAAAAATACAAGCCTAAATAAAAGCAATTTTTAGTCTTAATTCCATATAAGTATGATTCCCACTATACATCAGGGTGTTCACTATAGCATTTGTCATAAAAGTGAAAAATTACCAAATAGCAAAATGTTCAGTAATAGATTACATAAACCTTAGCATACTCAGTGGTTTTGTGAAACCATCAACAGGAGGGAGTAGCTTTTCATGTTCACACAGGAACTTCTGCATTTATAGAGAGCTCAACTGTGTAGCATTTCATTTTGTAAAGTTACATTATATGTCTAATTTTTATAAATAAATAAATTACCATATATGAACATAGGAGTACATATTTCAAAAAACACCAAACTGGTAATAGAGTTTAACCGAGGAGTAAAAAGGATTGGGGATTGTGGAAAGGATGAAAGGGGGAGCTTGATTATTTAATTTTGCAGACAGTCTAATTTAAAAATACTTTATATTTTAGATATTGTCATGCTTTCTATAAGTAAGTACTAAAAATCAAAGGAAATAAACTAAATCAGAGAGAAATTATAGGGTTTTTTTTGGTATGACAGTACAAAATGATTTACTTTATTTGTAATTTTCCAGGTTTCAGTCCCTGTGGTCTTAATATTATTAGGTGAAACACTTGTTGACATTTATATGTACCATTTGTGGATAGCTTTTGCAGTTTAGTATATGATTTGCCATATTTTAAATTATGTTTGTTATATTCTCTATGTGGCAGGTCCTGTTTATAAAGCTGTTGTTTAAAAATAAATTTTCAGGAGTAATACCAATCTCTTAAGTTACTTATGAGTATTATTACCCCTTAGGTCGCATTAAGTTTTGCATCTGTGATTTTAGCTTATTATAATTTTTTATAATTGCAAACTTGTTTGGATTGCTATCAGCATCAGCACTTACCTATTACTTTAGGAATGTCAGTAATTTATAACTTATTTTGGATTACTACAGTTAATAGTTCTTTTTCATCTTGATCTGTTTTCATGTTTTTCTTTAATTTTCCAAAAACTTTTGTGTGTACTCACATATACACACATTGTAGTACATACAATATTTATATTTGTGCATGTATGTGTATCTATGTATGTATATGCATGTATATATGTGTTTTTCACCAGGATTACAATATTATAGTCTCTATATATAATTTATTTATTCTATTCAGGATCAGGTACATTATAGGCACTGGACTAAAACATTGCTTTCTTTATACATATTTTTATTCATAATTTGTTTTTTGTATCCCTCATGAACAGTATTTTAAAGTATTTTCTTTACATTTACCATTTACCAATCTAGTTGTATCTTTATGGCATATTTTCAATATTTGAACATTAAAATTTTTACTATGCTAAATGCTCTAAGTTTAAATCATAATAAATCAAAATAATTGAAGTTTAATAAACCAGTTTTAATTACTGAAATGATTAGTTTTCTTGACAATGTTACATAGGCTAAGAGTATGAACTTTAGAGTCAGACTTAATTTAAATTTGAGGAATAGGATTTAAGCTTACTGAACCTCAGGTATTTTTCTTACATTCAGTATGTCTTATACTTTGGGGATTATATGAAATAATAAGTGTGGTCACAGTCTGTAGCAAGCAGGAAGGGCAAACATTGCTTGTCTTTGATTCTGGGATTTCTAAAGATATCTAAGAAATAAAATTTAATGTACAACCAGAATAATGTTTTTTTTCAATTTGACAGTGAAATTAGATGAGCTTGTGGCATTTATGAAGAAGATAAAGTCATTTATATTGCCATTTTATTTATTTTTTATTTATTTATTTATTTTGCGGTACCGGGGATTGAACGCAGGGGCGTTCTACCTCCGCGCTACGCCCCCGGCCCTATTTTTTATGCTTTATTTTGAAACCGGGTCTCACGAAGTTGCGGAGGGCCTCACTAGGTAGAGAGAGAGAGACAGGGAGAGAGAGAGAGAGAGAGAGAGAGAGAGAGAGCGAGCTGAGGCTGGCCATGAACCCGGATCCTCCGGTCTCCGCCTCCCAAAGTACTGGGATTACAAGCGTGCGCCACCATGTCCGGCTATACTACTATTTTATTTATTTATTTATTTATTTATTTATTTATTTATTTATTTATTTATTTGTGGTACCGGGGATTGAACGCAGGGGCGTTCTACCTCCGCGCTACGCCCCCGGCCCTATTTTTTTTATGCTTTTTTATTTTGAAACCGGGTCTCACGAAGTTGCGGAGGGCCTCACTAAGAAGAGACAGAGAGAGAGAGAGAGAGAGAGAGAAACAGGGAGAGAGAGAGCGAGAGCTGAGGCTGGCCGTGAACCCGGATCCTCCGGTCTCCGCCTCCCAAAGTACTGGGATTACAAGTGTGCGCCACCACGCCCGGCATATTGCCATTTTAAAATCATGGGTTTTGAAATCATGGGTTTTGTCTTTTGAATCACTGTGATTGTTGAAATAAGACCCCCCTTAAAGGAATAATATGAGACATGAAATAATCCAAAATATTAAAAACCTCATAAAATTGCTGGTAAAAGCTCAAATGTTTTAAAAATTGATTTTGTAAATTATCGATTTGAAGCATGTCTTAAATGGTAACATCAGCCTGACAGGATCAAGTGTGGGATATTTACTGTAAGCCACTGTACTTGTGAAAATTCAATATTAACAGTTCATAGTAGAAATACATTAACATTGCCTCTTTCCCCTCCCCATATTCCAGGAACAATATGAATTATATTGTGAAATGGGTTCCACTTTTCAGCTTTGTAAAATTTGTGCAGAGAATGACAAAGACGTCAAGATTGAACCTTGCGGACATTTGATGTGCACCTCTTGCCTTACAGCGTGGCAGGTATGACCAAGGCTTATTTAGTAACATGTGTCTCCTTGATATTCCCACTGATGCTTCTCATTTCATTTTTCTTCATCTTAATGATTCAGAAAGCAATACTAAGTGTTTTATTTAGAAAATTCTCATGTTTGAGTTTATATAATTTGATTTTTTGCTGTATTTTTTATTTTGCTTCTTTTGCATGTATAACTTAATTTCATAATAGTTTTAAGTAATTTCAGGACACCACATATAGATATGACCAGCCCACCATATATATATAGCTTACTGTAGGTGAGATCGTGCTTGTAGTTAGATTCTGAAGCAAGTAAGCTATTGTAGATGTCAGTCATTGTTCTCACTGCTGTGATCCAAAACAACTGACTGCACAACTTAGAGGAAGAAAGATTCACTTCTCACAGTTTCTGGAGGTTTCAGAGTTCACTTCATGTCAGGCCGGTCTTTGGAGCTCGAGGCTCTGAAGGGGAAAGAAGGAGAACATAAGAGCTCTGTTCTCATGTCACGGAGGCCAAAGGCTGGAAGCAAGCAAGCAAGCAAGGGGATTCAAAGACAAAAGCACAGTCCCTAAGGCCGCATACACCCCCAGAGACCCACCTCCTCTAGCCACACCCCATCTGCCTAGTTTACCACCAGCAAATCCATCACGACCCTCACAACTTAACTATGTCATCAACATGAGCTCTTCAGGGGACATTCTGTATCTAACCATAACAGTAGATAAGTCTTACGTTGATGTTTTCAGCCAAATCTCTTTTCTCCTGAGGAGATGTGGTTCCTTTGTCATATATGTCTTTGGTTGCTTTGTAGGGCTAAAATAGGAGAATCAGAGAAAAAGGTCTCCCCAACAGGTCCCACCAAAGTAGGCATTAAAATTTCCAGTTTACAGAAGCCAAATTTAAGATAACTGCCTTCCTATCTATAAGCAGGCATTCAATAAATTCACGTTAAATTGATTTGATGCTCTATAATAGGGCCTAGGGAATAGCTGGTTTTTCCAAGGACTTTCCTATCTTCCCTTATCTGTAATGAAAGTTGGCAATTTAAAAATAGATCTTTGGACAGAATTCCAGTTTTGTCTATTTGAAAGATTCACAGAATACTTTGAACAAGTTTTTTTGTGTGTGTGTGTGACTGCTATTTACCATAGTCATATTGAAACTGGAAATAATTTGGACTCTAGAGAGATAATAATTACACTTTTAAATCTTTTTAAAAAATCTACAGATGAGTATATAATTGATAATCCCTTAGCCTATTCCTGAGCCCTCCCAGTTCTTGATTGTCTCTCTCCAGCCCTGATCCTCTGCATTATTGTGAGGAAGGATGGGCTTCAAGGTCATGGACAGAGGCGATAGAGGGGCATGGTGCAACAGGCATGTATAACTTAATTTCATAATCTCATTACTTGGTAATTAAATATAGTGATTTTCACAGTTTTATAAAGAACTTCCTTTTTTGTTTATTTGGATTTTTTTTAAAAAAAGGGTAAGAAAAAAGAGGAAAAACTAGGATATGAACTACAGTGGGTTTACATTTTCAGAGTTCTTTCTAAACTCCCAGACTTCCTTGCTACCTTAGTAAAATTCTTCAACATCCCTGCTCTTCTCTCCTTCAGTATGCTTTTGTTTTTACATTTTGCCTTAAGTTTTTCTTGATATCCTTGTCCTCATTTCCTGTTATCTCTCCATTATTTTGATGAACTTGCATAGTACAGGGAGAGATTGGAGGAAGGTGGCGGCGGAGTATGGCATCAACAAAAATCATTCTCAGCCTATAAGTACTTAATTGCTATTTATGTAAACGTGGCAACACCTTCTTAAGAATGACTTCCTTGCCAGGCATGGTGGCTCATGCCTGTAATCGTAGCACCTGGGAGGCTGAGACAGGAGGATTGCAGGTTTAAGGTCAGCCTCAGCAACTTAAGTGAGACCCAGTATCAAAATAAAAAGCACTGGGAATGTAGCTCGGTGGTAGAATGCTCCTGGGTTCAATCCTCAGTACCAAAAATACAAAAAACAAAAACCTAAAATGACTTCTAATAAATCTAGGTATGCTGGAAGAAGACAAAATTGTCTGTTTACAAGTGTGTTTCAAATGTATCTGTAGAAGGTATTACAGAGATGATGTTGGCTCCATGTCTGACTGCCTGGGAGGGACTACTTAGGACTGATTTCCTTGATACTGATTTGTATTTCAGGATAAGTACTAAACTAACAGAGGCCAGATTGTATTTGTCATTCCTTTGAATTGACTCTGGCATTCAATGAGGTAGTATGGTTCTCACAAGTACAAAGAAACTATAAATTTTGCATTTTTCTCTAAAAAAAAAAAAACAGAATTTAGGGCCTGTCCAAACCCCTAGTACTATTGCCTCCATGCAGGGCCTGTGTGTCTTGGCCATTTTTCATGGGGCTCCTGCCTTGGATTATACATATATATACATGTGGAGGAATCCACATCTTTAAGTTGACTTTGTGCTTAGTATTTAGAAGGTAAGTGAATTAAGAGTCAGAATCCCCTACTAGTCTGGCAGAAAGGATTAGTAAAACTTATTGTTTGAAGCATTATATAGAATATCCATTTATCTTGTAGCCCAGATAAGTTCAAAAATATGGCAAAATATAAAACAAGAAAATTATTATTTTTAAAATTCTATGTACTTCTTAAAATAATGTTTTGCCTTTTTAAAACATTTCTGGGCTAGTACTTTATATTTTACTAATCAAGTTTGTGAACAATTTGTAAAAGGCTTGTTACATACAAAAAATAGGGTTATTTCCCAGTTGTTATTGCTGTTTTCTTAATACTTTGCCCTTTACATCACCACAATTTTTCTATATATTACTGTGCATTCTTTAAATGTGTACTTCCCTTTGCTGGTTGTTAATCAGTTCCTTGATTCATTTCATGATTTTTCATATTGATCTAGTGACCTTATATGAAGAGATGTCCAATAATATTTATAAATTGTTCACATTTGCTATTTCTCTTTTTTTTACACTGAAGTACTTCTCAGTTTTATTATTAGAAATTGAGGAAGTACATAAATTATTAAGCTGAACCAATGTTTAGATTAAATTTTAGCAGAAGCTATGTAAGAGAGTAATAGCAACATAGTAGTTTGCTAAGTGCTAAAAAATGACAAATTCAGAAATATTCAGAAGGTTGAAATAATAATATTAAATCACGCTTATGCCACTAGTGAATCATTTTATTGTACTAATCTAATCATTGGATTTTACATATAGGTTAATGAAAAATATGTGCAAAAACTTTCAGTATTAATTTTCAGTTCTCCCCACATAAAACAGTATCCACTAATAAATAGTCTCCTAATACATTATATGTAAATGTCTCTATAAACTCTGACCTCATTATAAGTATTTACACATGTTTCTCTTGTGGAATGTATGTTACTTTGCCTAATTTAGAATCTCTTTTTCCCTGGTAAGGTATCTACATGTTGGTAGTTACTTGATAATCATTTACAGACTATGTGCTAGATATTGGAAACAGAAGAGTTTTAAGATTATGTTAAATAAAAAGACAGTTTTGTAGATAAATTGAGAAAAGCTTTCTAATGTCTTTGTTCCTTCCAGTTCTTTTCTGAGACGTATCTGGGATCTTTCAGAGCCCTTTCGTTGTGCTCCAGGTCTGAGAATGAGTCTTGAAAATTCTCAGCCTCTGGCCCCACTTCTTCCATGCAATAGCTATTATGTGATTACCTTCAATTTTTCACATTTTGATTTTTTCCACTTATATTTGAACCCTGTTATTTACTTTTTGTTTACAATAATAGTGACACTAACCCAGAGGCAGTAAGACCAAGTTTCTATTTATCACTTTTGTATACCAAATAACATCCACTGTGATCCTGATTCAAGTTTTCCTCCCTCTAAATAAACTTGTTCTTGGGGCAACATTGAGAATTCTGAAGTGATATTCCATAGTCCCTATATTTCACTGGGATTGTACTAGTCATGTAAGCTTCATGTTTCAACATTTTCACTTTTACATAACTCAACATTTCTACATTGACATACAGATTTCAGATGCAGCTTGCTTCCGTTTGACGGGCAGATGTGTTTTGGCAGCTTTCAGGTCATTGCATGATCAGCAGTGTTTTTTGGTCATTTAAAAGTGTGTTGCAAAGTGTCCCTGTTATTTAAGAAAGTAGAAGTCTTATAAAGATAATTCAGTTAAAACATAGTTGGAAAACATTATTCTAAAAACCTCATATCAGTAATCTCAATTTGGGGTTCACTGGACTTAACCTAGTTAATGGTGAAAATGTGAATTAGTTCTGCAATATATTGTCAAACCTTGTATCTAAACTTGTAGTGGGAAATGTTCTGATTATTAGGGCTCAGAACTTGGGTGCAGGTAGTAATATAGGTCTCTCTTTTTCAATTTTTCCCTGATTCAAAAACAGTATAGTGCTATTTTTTTTTTTACTTTAAACCAGTGCTTTTCAATTGGTTTTATGTGATTTTTTTCTCTATCAATCAGAGAAAAGATAAGTTTTCAAGCTAAATTGTACACAGGGATTTTTTTTTCTTTTATTCACCCTAATTGGTAGAAGCAAACCTGGATTGTTTGAATCATGACTTCCCTAGGATCTAAAATCCATTCATTTATTTGGGAAACATTCATTAAGCAGGGCTGGGTCCCAGGTTCCATACGAATCTCTGAGCTAAGAACACTCAGACACAGTGCCTGCCTTTAAGAAATTAAAATGAAATCTGAAAGTTTTATGGAGGGGGATGGTATTAATAATTATTTAAAATGAGTATCCTGTTATCTTTCAAATTCAATTATGGATGCTAGACATTTCTTGTTACTTTTCACCACTTTAGTTGGATGTGCTGATAGGAAAATGATTTTAAAGGCTGCATGTCTGCCAGGAAGCTATGATAAATCAGTCAGAATCCAATAGGAAATATTCAACCTTGACTGTAAAACATAATGTGTTCAGCCAGTGTGCATTTTTATCAAGTCACTCTTCACCAGCATTTCCTTCCATTTGATGCCCTACTTTGGTTTAATTGAAATTCATTAGAGACTTAAATTTTATGTAATTAACAGAAAACCTAAGAAATGCACGGTAGCGGTGTCAGTTAGTTGTTACAGGCTGCAAGTGGTTACTCTTTAATTGCTGTCATAATGGCCCATTAGTCATGCCCCTGAAGAGGTGTCAGATGCTCTTTTCTCCTTCTGAAACATCTGTGTTATTTAATAAATTGAATAAGCATGCCAGCGTTGGCACAGAATACTAAATAAGTCCAATAATCACCTTTCCAGAGGCATCTTTGAAGCAGCATTGCTCTGTGCATGGCATTTCTGTTCTACCCTTGGTTAATAAAGCTTGGAGAGTTTTCTTTCACTTCCACATGTTAATAGGGTATTAAGAAAATATTTATCTCTGTAGCCCTGTGCTTCTCATCCTCCTCTGTGCAGCAGTGTGTTACGCAGCAGGGATGCTGCAGATCCTGCAGGAGGTACAACACAGGGAATTTTTTCCCTGTGTGCTTTTTCAAGGAATCTAGAAAATGGCTTCTGAGTCCCTGAATGGCACAAACTCTAAACTGTGTTCTACAAATCTCCCTTCCAAAATAAAAATGAATTATCTTTGTCAATATAAAGCTGTATTTTGAAGCAGACCACACGTTGTCACTTCCTACTCAGTACAATTTAGCTTTGTGACCTTTGTCTTATTAAACTCTTAGTTTTCTTATTGGTAAAATGGGAATGATAATTGTACCTATGTTATAGGGTTAATTTAGCTAATATTAAATATAATGCATTCAACTGTGCTTGGACTTCTAATTACTATTGTTCCAAATATAGTAGCTGTTAGTATAGGTTAGGAGATGTTTACAGTATGTTGAAGTAGTGTACAGCAACAATTCTATACTTTTTAAAATCATTTTCACTGAATTAGTAAATAAATTTCCATGGAAATATTTTGTTTCAGATGCTAAGATGTTTCCTCAGTTTTCTTGCTATATTTCTTTGTTTTTTTAACTTTTATAGTAATTATGGCAACTGGAATTTGTGTAGCACTTTGTAGACCATTGAACAGATTTATCTCAGTCTTTCAATTGTCCCTTAAATTGTGCATTTTTCCATTTTTCCTTGCAAATAAGGTGCCATTGACTTGTCCAGTGTCACACAGCATAACTGGTAAAGATAGAAGTCCAATTCCAGTATCCTAATTCAGAATATCTATGCATTTTTTTCTGGTTCACCATGCATGTCAAAATCAAAACTAGGGGAATCTATATTCACTAATGTCTTCTTTCATTATTCATCATAAAAAAGCACCAAAACCAAAGATCTTGTCCCCACTGGATCATTTAGTCTAAGATTACTATTCACTCTCTTCATTTATTCTTTCATCAAGAAGTTGTTGAGTTTATGTGGGAAGTTCTGTCCTTTGAAAATGCTTAGTATAGATCTAGACTACTCTGTTTATATAAATATTATATATAGTTTATTTGTATTTATTTCTATGTAAATCAAATATAATTGCACATTGTAGAAAAAGATTTATGATAACTTTAAAGCTACATGAAATACAGACAAGTAATATGAATTGGAAGTTACTGATAAGGAAACACACACACATTGAAAATATGAAATGGACTCCAAAATGAGATGAGGCTGTACATATTCCCCAGGGTCCTCTATGTACATTGTGTTGTATATATTAGAAAGGGTAAAGTGATTGACCATATGTCAAAGTTTTCCTCTAATAGAAAGCAAATAAGTTGTGCTATAGGTAATGTTTATCTTAAAAAATATTTAAGAAGAAATATTTATTTAAGATATAGTGTGTCTACCTGAGCAGCATTTAAACTGAATATGGAAAGTAACTGACAGATAATAATGTTGATGATATGGTATTGATAATATTTATTTTAATATTTATATAAGGTTTCTGTGGGTATTTGATTTGAAGAAGTTAAAATATTTCTACCTATATGTCAATTTTAACAACTTCTGAGGTTCTTAAAGTACAGCATTAACTTTTAGTATTAGCAGTGGGGGCATGAGTCTGAATTACTTTATCATGAATATACCACATAGGTAAGTTTCAGACATGTGGTACTCACTGGTTAACATCTGTATCCTCTCATTTGGACATAGTTCTTATTTGAGGAAGTGAAATATACTGAATCAATTAGAATAGATGGAGTCCTAAGTACTTCCTCTTAACATTCACAGAATGTGAATATGTTAAGGACCAGGAAAGGAGTTGCTGACTGGTCTTTCTTCTTCATTAACGTATATTTTTTGATCTGGCATTAAGTATGTGTTGACAGAAACATTATTTTAATTATTGAGGCACAATCCTGATGAGTTATATGTCTGTTATATACATTGTTTGTGTGTATTAAATCAACCACATGACAGAAACTAGGGCACAGTAACCAAAGTGGCATTTGAGAATTTATGGTTAACTTATTTTGCATATGACAGTAGTCAGTTTGTAAAGAAAGACTGATGGGTGAAGTCACAGTAAGTAAGTACCATTCAGGAGACACAGTGTGATCTGTTTGTGAATCAAAATGAATGTTCATTGCAGCTGTTCTCTTGGTCCGTAAGTAATGTAGACTCTCAACAACAGGTAAAGCTGAACAGAGATATCATTTGTGATATCTACTCTTATAACAGCTACTCTGACACACATCAGTGATTTTACAACATTAAACTTTCAGGTAGGAAGGTTAAAGAGAAAAGTACCTAAATTCTGTTTCAGATGAACCATTCCCAGTCTTTTTCTTGTATTATCGAAACACTTGTTGCCTTTTACCTCCTCTTCCTTCAAAACTAAGATCTTTTCAGTTATCCTTATGAGGAAATAGATAATATAAACTGAAAGTCATCCTTAACCAAAGCAACATATAAAATGGCCTTGGAGGTTCTAAAAACCTCTGTAGTCTAATAGAATTGATTACACATTCCAGCCACTGCACTCAAAAATAATGACTTGAATGCTTTTGGATTGAGTAGAATAACTTTCAGTTATAATAATCACTTAGTAGTTATCTAAAATATTTGCTGTTTTCAGTTACACACACTAAAATAAATTTATGTAATGTGTAGGATGTGCTTCAAAATAGCTCCAAAAGTGGAGGGAGCAAGTGAAGTTATGGGGGAGACTAGACTGGGTGTAAAATAATTGTTGATGTTGGGGGATGGGCACATAGAGATACATGTTATACTTTTCTTTTTATTTTTGTACATGTTTGAAATGTTCTAGAAGAAATTTTAAGTGTATTTATGAAGGAAATGTCCACTTAAGAGTACTACTTCCTATTTTTTCCTTTACTAAAGACACAAGAAACAGCAGCTTTTTCACAGCTTGTTGACTTACAATAGATCTAGCTTTTATTTTGTTTTTAATACTAGGGATCGAACCAAGGGGCATTCTCTCTCCAAGCTACACCCCCAGCCTTTTTATTTTTTATTTTGAAACAGGGTCTGTCTAAGTTGATGAGGGTCTCGCTAACTTGCTGAAGCTAGCCTCAAACCTGAGGTTCTCCTGTCTCATCCTCTCAGATGCTGGGTGTATAGGTGTGTATCACCACATGCAGCCTAGATCTAGCTTTTTGAAATTGTCTTATGTAGATCTATAAGAAGAGTCCACCACAGGCTCACAATATGGATCCCTTTTCTAATATGAGATTTTGCTTAGATGATAGCATATATTGAATATGCCCTTAAACTTCATGTTTTTGTTATTGAAAGATGTAAGGAAGCTTTAAGTTTTCTTAAATATTTTCTCTCGTGTGGAGAGGTTATTCACAGTGAAAGAATTAAGTCTTAATTCATCATCTGTCAAATGATGAATCAGAAGTGCTCTGAAGCCCGCCAGACCTAAACATGCGTGCTAGTAGACATCAAAGGATTCTATATAGACAGGTCTGTATCTCTTCATGCCACTTTAACAATTTTACCATTCCAGGGTTTTTTTTCAAATTAGATAAAAGCAGATGAATAAGGAAATATTGCAGTTTCTTTTCATTAAGTAATTCAAAGAGTGTTTGTTTTTCTTTTATTTGACAATTTACATGGCAAAGGAGATATTTAACTTGTTAATCCAAGAGAAGTTCGAAGAAACTACCCACCAATGATTTTGCGACAGAGTAGATATATGGTAGTTTTCCAGTGAGAGGAGAGCAAGGGAATTCTTCTACCAATGGCCTGAGCATTGCTGTAGGGCAAGTAAATCACCAGTTTCCTCTTAAAGCAAATGGGTGGGACAGTCCACAGATAAGTACAGGATATTTTCTTTTTCCATCCTGCTCTAATCTCTAAAATGATGCTAATTTATCCCATTTCTCCCTTAAAATAATGTTATGGTTTTATTTTTAATTTATTTTTTATACTTTTATTGGTGGAATATAGTCTCAATGATAGTGACATACCTGCACTCAGTGAGCTTTCCCCTGGCCTCCCAATCCACTCCCCCCTCCCCCATACAAGACATTGAGATTGGTATTGGTATTTTCACATATATACATAATGTCAGTAGAATAGCACACTACTAAAGTCATCAGGGTGTAATGCAAAAACAAAATAGGTAGTGAATTTTCTATATCATCCATCTATAATAGGCAGGGTGAGAAAACATTGTTATCTTTGTTCCCTGATAATTGTGAAATTTTAATGAAGTTTAGAGAAATAAGTTTGGAAGAAACTTTGAACAAACCTCTGATCATTAACAAATAAAGGCATTTATAATCTCAAAATTCATGAATAAATCTTCTTTCAGTATCTATTTTGAATGTAAGATTAAGAGCAAAACTCAGTATCTCACAGAGTATTATATTCCAAATGAGCTACATCAAGATGGCTAGCTTTCAGGATAGATGATAGTTTTAAAGATAAATTTATTCTTCTTCATCAGTTCCTTTAAAATCAAGATTTTAAAAGATCTAGGCAATTAAAATATTTATCCTTAGTTATATGCACAGAAACTTTTCCAAAATGGGCTTTGAAATGGATTGTTTTTATTGATACTACTTGATTATGATTTTTTACCAAAATGTCCTTTTCATAAAATAGTTAATTAGCACTGTTATCTTTTCATACAGAGAGAAATAATTGAATCTTCAGTGTTCTGTAAAACTCTAAAGCCTTGATACATAAGAATTTTAAGTGAACATTCAGAAAAATGAAAAGTTAGGCTCTTTTTTCTTCTTTTCTTCTTCCCCTACTTCCTACGCACAAACCTTTTTTGCGATTTTTTTATAGATGTAGAACATTGACATGTCTCAGGACGGTTTGTTTTTTAACAAAGACCAATCAGTGCATTTTCTTTGTTTAGGAATCAGATGGCCAGGGCTGCCCCTTCTGTCGTTGTGAGATAAAAGGAACTGAGCCTATAATTGTGGACCCCTTTGATCCCAGAGATGAAGGCTCCAGGTGCTGCAGCATCATTGACCCCTTTGGCATGCCAATGCTGGACTTGGATGACGACGATGACCGAGAGGAGTCCTTGATGATGAATCGTTTGGCAAGTGTTCGAAAGGTAAAACTAGAAACCCGGGTTTAGTTGCAATGGTGCAAGGACATGAAAAACGTGTTATCACAAATGGAGTGTGTTTGGGCCTGGGAAAGAAAGATTCTAGATTCAAAAGTAAGATAGAATGTAAGTAATGTTGGCAAGTTCAGAAAATCGTAGGCTGGCGGAGGACTTGGCTTCTCTAGTCATGGTGCTGACACTGGCTTTAAGCTCCATAATGACAGATGGTGAGAGTGTGTGTATAGAATTAAATATCTAAAACTGGGCTAACTCATCTGTGGAGAAAAATTTAAGAAAGGAAGTTATTAAAATTTAGAAATTGTTAAACTGAACTTATTAAATATGTTCTTTGTTCAGTCTAGAAGATACATCTGATAGATTTTTTTTAAGAAGGCCATCCTACCTTCTAAGAGGCCACATGAGATTTACCTCTGTGAATTTACCATAGTCTGGGGATTGCTCATTTGCATTGCCAATTCAGAAAATTAACCTTGTCAGTTGACAGAGAATGGATGTTACTGCCCATTAGGGTTTATATAACCAAGTTCACAAAAGACCATTCAGTGAACTGAAATGCTTGTTAAATAATTTGCATATCAGAAATGTAGTGGTTAAGAGAGCTGGACTTACGGATATCAGGCTACTCTCTATACAGAAATATACGTAAACTTGAGATTACATTCAGAAGTTTTGTGCTCCAAAAATGAGAGAAAAAGAAGCAAGTATTGTGCAGGGGTCTGTAGATAGGGTGCCTCCCTCTTCCTCCTGACTCAGCAGACACAGCTAATCAGTCAAGGTGCACATTCCTGCTGACTTCAGACTTGGCCTACAAAACCATCCAACACAGCCCTAAACAACTTCCACCGCAACTCATTATGATTTGGCAGGTAGCATGAAAACTATCTGCCACCCAGGTGGAACGATGCTAATGTGTTATGGCATCAGATTTTGTTTCTCGTGAACATCTATTGCAAAGATAGAATTGATGAGGCATTTCTGTGAGTTACTTCAAGATGGTTGAACTTTGCGCCATGGCAAACTCCTGTGTTTTCTTTGTTCCAGTGTCCTATGCTGAGTAAATACCTTCCTTTACCATTTTTTACATGTGAAAATATGTTGATATCACCAACGTGGCTGCTCTCAAAATTTTCTTTGGGCTGGGGTGATTTTTGTTCTTCCCACCATAAAATTCTCATAAATTTCCTAAGTTAACTCACAGAGAAACTATAGTATATTTCAACCTTTAATGTCAATGATTACATTAATTTTTAGTTTTTGAATTATGTGATTCCTTTGACTCAAGAGATGGAAGGCAGGAAGTTATTATTTCAGAGCAACAATAAAGGATAAAGGAAAAAAACATAAGTCTCAGATTAAAACAGAGCATTGGGTAACCTTTCTTCCTCAATTTATACCCTCATAAAACAGGGCTGTAACAGTGACTTCTCCGTTGAATGCCCTGATAATCAAAAGAGATCTAGGATTTAAGAACGTAGGACATTGTTGGATCACTGAAATCATTAATGTTTACTATCTCATCACAAATATTAATTAAATTTATATCACATCTGGTAAGTATTTGAGGATGCACTCCATAATCTTAATTAGTAGAAATCATTTCACCTGTCTCTGCATGTGAAAGGGCTACATGTGGGGTGTTGGAGATACTGTTTGCCGTTATCCACAAGACATAACTTTGAATCCTGGCTCTAAGACCTACTCACACGGCCAAGTCACATGTCTCCTCTGAGCCTCATCTCCTTGTCTGAAAAGTGAGAGGACTAGGACCCACCTCCCCAGGTGACTGAGAGTTAGATGAAAAAGTATGTGTTATTAATATTGTGTTATTAATTTGTGGCCCTTTTTCTATGAACTAAGAATAGTTTTATTCATGAAATAGTATATATTTAAGTGATTATATAAATGCCTACATAATTTCCTTGATTTCATGTCTTGCTCTGCAAAACCTCAAATATTTGCTGTCTGGCCCTTTAAGCAAAAGTTTGTAGTCCCAAGTCTAGAACACAGTGAGTATTTATTAAATGCATGGAAAATTGGGAATGACAGAAAAATATTTGAGAAACATACAAGAGCTCAAGTAGTCCCTGTGACTAGGTGGTAATGCTTTCTAGCTAGGAAAAAGGCATTTCAATTTTCTTTTCTAAATGGGGTTTCTTCTTTCTGTGCTCCTTGGAGGAATGGGGTCTGAGGGTTTAAGAGTAATTCTTTTAAGAACTCTGTATACTTTCATGCTTGGCGGGGGGAAATATTTGCCCTGTATGAGTCTTGGAAAAGTTGCAGTCTCAGCCTGTGTTCCACTGGATTAAGTTGAAGCTTGAGCCTGTTTTCAGGGGTGACAGTGACAGTGGAAAGGAGACCCATGTCACATAAAATGAGAGACAGAAGTGGGGTACAGTGGTGCTCACCTGCAATCCCAGTACTTGAGAAGCTGAGACGAGAGGATCGCAGGTTCCAGGCCAGGCTCAGCAACTTAGGGAGACTGTTTCCAAATAAAAAAATTAAATAGGGCTGGGGGTGTAGCTCAGAGGTAGAACAACCCTGGGTTCAGTCACCAGTACCGTGTGTGTGCATACACACACGCAAACACACACACACACACGCACGCACGCACACACACACGCACGCACGCACGCACACACGCACACACACACACACGCACATGAGATGCACAGTATCCCAAGGTGACAGCAGTGGTTCTTCTTGATCTTTCCGCCCAGAGCCAAGACCATCCTGTTTCGTCCTCTCTGGCACACTAGTGAGCTTTAGGTCAGGGAGCTCAGAGACTTACTTTCATCCTCTCTGTTGTTTACCTGTTTACAAAGAGGGTGAACAGGCATTCTTGTCCCAGAAGTCACACTTCAGTGGCTTGTGCCACTTAATAGACCTTTCACAACAGTCAGACTTATATTTCCCTAAAGTAGTTAGATATTTTAGAAGTTTAAAGAATTTGGCAGTAGTTTGTTTTTGTTGAGGAATCATATTTTAATTAAATGTCTTTCTGTTCACTGATCTGCCTCTAGTCAATTAAGCAGATTGTAAACTTTATAGTATTTCTCCAATCTCTGCCTCTTAACTTTCAATAAAACCTAAATTTTGGTATAGGACCAAACATGAATTATTTCTGAATAGTTGGCAAAAATGTTGCTATGGCATTAAGTTCCTGTAGTACTTTATATGTACTTGTATTTCAGGAGTTACACTAATTTCTTGCATGTCAAAGACTGGCTTCTCCATTAGACTGTTGATTCTTAAGACCATGGACAATACTTTATTTATCTTATGTACCCTGGTACCTGAGTAGACTTAGTAAATATATACTAAATGAAATAGTAAATGGATATACATGTGCACATGTTCCTGGAGGGCGGTGACCTGATCCTTATGCATCTTTTTATCTTTCTTCCAATTTGGTGTGTGTGTGTGTGTGTGTGTGTGTGTGTGTGTGTGTGTACTAAATATGGTTATATACTTATCTCCACAAAACAGCAAAGTTTAATAGATTTCGTCCAGTCCTCTGTAACAGGAGATTTCATAAACATCACTAGTCATTTTGACATAAGTAGTTCTTCTATCTGAATTTTCTTCCTCTCTGTTCTATAATCATTCTATTGTCTCATTCATTCATTTGTTCATTCATTCACTTATGTAAAAAAGTATTTCATTCTTTTAATTCCAAGAGTGACTGTCATTCATTATCCAGCAGAGAAATTCAATTTTTATCTGCCATGTCAAATATTCATCTTTCTCTTATTTTATGAGCCAGTTGATGACTATATTGTGAAATTGTTTCTGCCTGTCTTAAGCATATTGCATTCTTTAAATTAGTAACGCTTCCATCATAGCATAGAGGACTGAGCTGATTGTGTATTCCTATTACCATGGTAATATCCCACAGCTGGAGTTTATAAATAGAGGCATACTGAACATATTTTATTATTTCTTTTAGACACTAAGCATTTTAATAATGATAATCTTTACAGAAGCAAATAGAACCTATAAATCTATAAAACATTGAGTCAGTTGCCATTCTAAATAGGAATTATTTTGTGATTTTAACTAAAAGATGCTTTACATTTTGCCTGAGTCTGTCTTACTGCCTGCTTTCTTGAGCTCTCAGGTTCAGGATAATGGGATCTGATGTGAGCCTTCAGAGGAAGTTCAGGTGTGTGTGATTGGCAAGAATGTCACATCCTTCTCTCCAGCTTTAGTCAGACCACAGCTAAGAAAGGCTATCTATTGCTACAGAGAAATCTTATATTAGCAATTATGTGAATGAACATATTAATTGTAAAGTATATAAAATTACATACAAAATAAATAATTTGCATATACTACAAATATGTTTATAGACTGACAAAGTGAAAGAACCTAGATTAAGTCCTATGGTATTAAACAGTATATTTACTTAACACAATATTTAAAATTTTAATAAATTGCTGACTATATCATAATAAAAACAGCTGTGACCAGAGGTCAAAGGAATTAGTCCTTATCTTTTTTTAGATTCTCCTAAAGTTCCCTTCATCAACTAAAATATCTATTGCTAATTAAAAACATATATCATCTAATTATTGCTTTTCCTAATAATAACGTGTGAAAAAGACTCTATAATATGCCTGATACTTAAGGAAGGGAGTATGTGTACTAATTACAGTGTTTTGCTGTGTTTTTAGGAAGGTATTGCCTTTTTGTTTTTTACTTAGATCCCAGTCACAAAACTAGCATCCATGTTGGAATAGTAAAGGTAAAAATCTTAAAAAAGTGAAATACGTGCATATCCATGTTTATAGCAGCACAATTCACAATAGCCGAACTATGGAACCGGCCTATCCATTCAACAGATGAATGGATTATGAAGCTATGATATATACACACAGTTGAATATTACTTGGCCATAAATAAGAACAAAGTTATGTAGTTTGCAGGAAAATGTGTTTAGCAAGATTAACTAGTCTCAGAAAGTGAAGGGCCATATATTTTTATTCATATGTGGAAGCTAGAGAGAAATTGTGAAACCAAACGGACTTCAGATAACTAAGGGGAGATACTAGTAGAATACTGAAAGGGAAGTTGGGGATGAAGAAATGAAAGGGGAGACAGGATGAAGCACACAGTTCAAATAATGCTGTGTTCATATATGAAGCTGTCAGTACCAATTTAAATATGTACATGGAGCGGGGAAGGAACCGGGGGGTCTGGAGGAAACAACAAGTGCTGCATGTATGTACGTTTCTATCACTCTGACCCTCCTCACAATGCATGATTACAATACACCAATAATTAATAAACAAATAAATGCTAATGTTAGACATTCAAACTATAGAACATGGTGCTCAGCTGGGGCCATTTCTACTTCCTGATGGTATCCAGAAATATATGAGGACAGTTTTGGTTTCCATAATGACAGAAGGATGGGGGATACTGAGTGGGCAGAGGCAAAGGTGCTCACCAGCCTGCAGCCCATGGTGGGATGGTGCATCCAGGAAGAATTATTCTGACCGCAGTGCCAGCAGTCCTCAACTCCCCCTGCTGCAGCCCTCAGGTGGAGTCCTGTGTAGTAGTAAGCAGTCCAGAGGCACAAGTTGATTGGCATTTAATTGCATCCTGTTTCCTGATTTTTCTAAAAGCTCTTCATGCAAAATAGTGTCATTTCCCTTATTTATGAACAAAGGAAACTACTGCCTCATCCAAGTGCTACGCGATGTTACAGGCAGCATTACAATGAAGATATCACTGCATATTCCTCAAGAGTGATTGGGATGTGTAGCCTACAAGAAGAAGGAGCACTTGAACCCTGGTCCTCAGTTTTGAGTCCACCTCCTCTAGCCGACTGTCAGTTTCTTGAGAACCTCGTGTGCCTTATTTTTATTTTCATTTTAGTGCTGCACATGATGCCTGACACACACTAAGCTCTTGAGCTGGGCTTCTGCTAAATGACCAGTGGTGACACTGTTCTTAACTATACCATTGTGGTGTAAAGCTGTCCTCCCTGGACTCATACTGCCTTATCTCATTTTCTAGTTTTGCTACTTAGTATGCATGCACCTTGCCTTATTACCCCCTGTGCCTCAGGGACCTGTCTTTAAAAGCCTGCCTTTTAGGGTTGAGGTGAAATGAGTTAATACATGTTAAGCCATTAGAAGAGTGCTGCCATGTAGTAAATGCTAAGTATTTGTCATTATTAACATAAAACTTTTCACAAATTTAAAATTTGTAAAATATTGCTCTACTTCTAAAACTTAAATATTGGTATTTTGAGATGCTGTGGAAGTTTTTTTCCTTTTGATATTACTACCTTTTACCCTATTTAGGAAGAATTAAGACACAAAAACCATATTGGTTTAGCAAGCTGTTGGTTATTGTTCTTTAATATATCACTGTCTATACAGTTGTAATTTCATTGCATGACCACATTAAAACAATTTAACACTACACTGTGTTTCATGTTTGAAACTCATAGAAAATGCAAAGTTGTCAACATGTCAGCTGACATACTATTTTAAGGATTCAATAATCTAGATAAATTTGCAGTAATCTTATTTTCAGTACTATAATTAAATTTTCTTATAAATCATTTTACTTTAAAATGATTAAGTATTCCTTAAAGTAGGGAAAAGAACTACAGTCACCATATAGTAATTGCTTGTTGTTCACACCAGCTTTACCTGGTATTTCGGGAGCAATAAGCATTTCACATGAAGGCATTTTTTTTCAGTGACTAAAATTTATTCCTTTAATTCTCAGGATGTTCTTGTTTCTCAGCCATTTTTATGGAAATATTTCTGAGTTACACTACACTCTTCTCTGTCTTCCCAAAATTGCTTATGCAGCTGAGTGAACCAAAGGGTGTAAGAAGCCACTACAATCACCAGGACATATTTCTGGAAGCTTACATTTTGCTGCAAGATTTAAGGATGCATAGAATGCAGAGAGGGGCACCATATATTTAAATTAAAACCACACACATATTTGGATCAGGACACAAAATTTATACAAATGTTCAAAGTAAAATATGAAACTTCAAAGGAATTTCAAGATTATGGCAGGTAGTTACAGGCCAGGAGAGGGTGTCCCTCCCTTCAGAGGCACTTCAAGGAGAAACAGTATCACTGTGCAGTTAACAGTGTTTGCTGTTTTAATAGAGTCGTGCCCTTGGGATTATTACCACCTGTGAGACTGTTTGTACTACTTTAAAGTACACCTTGTTGGCAACTTCACTGACCACCTCCCTGTCAAACCTCAAGGAGAAGTCACCTTACCCAGGCGTGGTGGTGCATGCTTGTAATCCCAGGAGTTGGGATGCTGAGACTGGAGGATCCAGGTTTGCAGCCAGCCTCAGCTACTTAGTGAGGCCCTCCGCAACTTAGCGAGACCCTGTTTCAAAATAAAGAATAAAAAATAGGGCTGGGGTATAGCTCAGAGGTAGAATGCCCTGGGTTCAAAAGTCACCTCTTACTCCAGTCAGTGTTTCTCCATCTATAAGTTTCTAACCATTTTCTTCCTCTTTACTATTTCTAATTTGTAGTATCTGATAATTTCCAAAAGTTACTACTGGAACATAGTTATAAATTCAACTTCATTTTGCACATTGATCAAATATACATATTCTCAGTATGGAAGCAAGGGGCCTATATTCTCTTCCTACAGGAAGAAATGCAACAGAATTTCCCCCTGCTTAGAGGACTTTTTCTGTCACTCTGACTCTCGCCCTAAATTTTTATGGATTGAAGCTTCTGGGTGCATGACCCTGTATAAGCAGAAAATGATTATATTGCTTTTATATCGTATGTCTCATATAACCTTTGTTTTATTATCTAAAAAGGACCAATGGTAGAAGTACTCCAAAATAGATAATATGAGACAGCTCTATAAAACTATATTAAACTATAAACTACATATGGATGTGGACTGTGGGCCTAAATGTTGCAATAGTGTGGACCTTCTGAATAATATTTGGTGTGGGTTGTTTTAAATTCTTTCTGATTTTGTTATGTTCACAGATTATTATGAGGAAGAAACAAGAGATTGGTTAGTAGCAAGGAAATAGACTTAGAATATTTTATTATTTGTGATGAAAATTTGATCAGTGTCCCTCATTAATATTCATGCATGTAGGAAAAACCATTGACTTTCTGAGTCTTTCTCACCATCCTTATTATAATACATGTATCTACCTTGTTCAGATATGAAAATTCATTAAGTAAAAATCTTGCTAAAAGTATTATAAAATTGACTTTGATTATCTCTGGGATTGTCAGAATTCTTGTCTTATTAGTAATTGGAGAGGTTTTTTATAATAGCCTGCCTGGGCTTGAAGTTTCTTAGCAAATATTTTGCCATTTCCGTCATAATGGATCTTATTAAAGCTTTTATAAAAATCATTTTTTAAAGGTGTGGATAAAATGAAGAAGAGTGACTAAAATAGAATGAATCCCTGATTATTAGTAGTAATTGCTGAGCATGCTATGATGGGCTTCTGACTGCTTTACTTCTTGGGCTTTTCTGTCAGGATTTTCTCTTGAAATTGAAAATGCATATACCGCTATTTGTTATGGTAGCCATTAGCATCTCATTCTACTCCAATTTTTTTTTTATATTTGCTGACATGTTTTTGTACATAGAATCATTAGCCATGTGCTTAGTTGTTATTTCCCTTCTCCTTCTCCTCCTCCTTCTGTACTGGACATTGAACCCAGGGCCTCACACATGCTAGGCAAGTGCTCTACCACTGAGCTACACCCCCACTCATGGCATCTCATCCTAAGTGCCAAATGATTCTTTAAATTTTGTCAGAGAAAAAAAATAATAGCATGTATTTATTTTCCTAAGGAAAGAGCTGGGAAAAGTTGGTGAGTATGGATGCATAAAATGGTTCAGTGTGGGTCTTTGCATTTCTAGAGCCCCCAAATCCCAGTTTGTAAAAGATACGCTCATCAGCTATCAGTATTAAAAATTTAGGAGAAATTGTTTGAAAAATATGCTGGTGTAATGGTACTATAGACAGGAATCAAGGCAGGCTCAGCCTTCAGATTTTAAAAGGAACTAAAACTGAAAAGATAATTTATTATAAAGTTCTAAAAGCAAGTGTAATTCTAGGGAAAAATGAGTTTTTAAATCAAGATAAAGAAATGGAATTATACTAATAAATGATTTTAAATAACTTTCAAAATTCTGTATAGTTAAGTCTGTGTCCGCGTCCTATATGCTATGCTTTATCATTTCTCTATGTTTTCTTTTATTTCTTGTCCTGTATTCAACAAGCTCTATAATTCTTTCCTTAAAAATTAAAACATGCGTGCTTGAAGACGTCTTTGTTTATACTACTTTATAAAAGCAAAAAATTGAGAATATATAAGTGTTCTTATCAAGAGAATAGTTATGTAAATGCCTATACATCTGTATAATATACCCTTTAAAATTATGTTGATGAAGAATGTTTAATGGCAGCTAAAATTCTTTAGGTGTGATGCATATTAATACAAAGGGGATTTAAAATTGCATTTGCAGTTAGTAATAGTCATCAATGGCTACATGTGTTTTTCAAAATATTTTTATATTTCTCTATAATTCTGAAATTACTATAATGGAAGTACATTTTTATATTGAAAAAAAGAATGAACTAAACAGAAAAGTGAAAAGATACAAGGAGATGGGTGCTAAAACATTTAAAACTCACTCATTATGGCAAACAGTTTGACAACATGCATGCCCCTAAAGTTACAAACCTATTTTTTCTCTCATAATTTGCAATATCTAAGACACTGTCTAAGAACAAGAAAGAAAAATTTTGGTCAGTGTTAGTAATGGTCAGTGTTAGTAACAGCAAATAATCCAAGAGATACTTTTATATAGCATTATAAGACTTCTAATTTCTTTCTTGCTTGCTTTCTAGTTCTTTGGTTTTGTTTATGTCTGATAGTGAGAGGAATTTTCTAGGACACAATAAGAAATGTCAGTGTTGGGATGGAATTATTTTTTGTAGTGTAGATTAGTAAGCCATGCCTGGATCTTTGAAGATGTTATAATAGGTTGTATTTTTGTCCCATCTACATCAAAATAGTATCTCTATGTATATCATACAAATAAAAATTAAATATTTTATATCAGTTTTTATTTTGTAATATATCATTTAATTTTATTCACCCATACTATCCCCATGAAAAGGATTAACCTTATTCTATAGTTTGGTGGTGATTTTTCCAAGACTATACAACATTTTGATGTTTTAACTAAAATTGAAATATGTCATATAGGAAAACTGTATTTGAAGCCAGGTTACACATTCTTTATATGTTTACTTAAAAAATACTTGTTCTTTATTATCAGCTGGTATCAGAGGTTAGTTTGATAGCACCACTAAAAATTCACATTTTCCAATCAAGAATGTCAATATCAACAAAATACTGCCTGTGATTAGTCAGAATTTAAATAAATGCCTTCCTACTCTTCTATCCAAGATGTTGTATACTTATATAAGAAGTCTACGTTCTTACACAGAATGGAGATGATAATGATTAAAAGGAATACTGGAAAAATCAGATAGTAAAGATAATATTAGCCTAGTTCATATTCTTAGCATTTAAAACTGAGCTTGGAGATTGGTTCCATATTTGCCGGTTGTATAATTATCCCCCAATAATTCCCATTATTACCTAGCAGAAGTAGAGAAAGATAAATGACTTGAATAGTCTTTTGTTTTTTGGGGGGTTTTGGTAGATTATAATCATACATCATAGTGAGGTTCAGAGTGACAGAAACACATACACACAGCATTCGTTGTTTGTTTTCTTCCTGGTCCCTCTCCACTCCCTCCCCTCCCCATACAAAATATTATCATTGATACTGATAACTTCATATATGAACAAAGAATTAATTGAACTGTTTCCTTCGCCAGTTCTCCCCCTCTTACCTCCTCAAATCCCCTTCTACCATTCTTGTAGTGTCTCCCCTCATCTATCTAAAATTCTCTTTGTTTTGCAGTTTCTCTTTAACTTCCACATATGAGTGAAAACGTATGACCCTTCACTTTCTGTGACTGGCTAGTCTCAAGATGGGAATTAGAACTAGAGAAGTGGGAGGCCAAGAGGAGTCCAGGGAAATGGCTGACTATGGAGTCAAGTCAAGAGAATGGTAGAAATTGGTAGACTAGAGTCAAGTTGCTGTATCCCTTTGTCAGGTCCCAGCTTTAGAGGCATTTCTTTTACCCAATGACTACCTATACTGGGGAAATTCTGTTACTCCAGAACCCAAATCCTTTAAAATATCAATAAAAATGCAAATATTATATGGAAGACAGTATTGTTGTTTAAAGGAGAAATATTTTACATTTTTAATCTCTTTATATTTAGGAGAAAACAAAGGAAAGTATTCTTTAAGGTGAGCTGATAAATTTTGATGTAATGAATTATTAATATCCAAGAACTTAATTATACAGGCTGAGTTGTTTGACATTGGGCTAGGCTTCTTTTCTTCTCAGACTTTCAAATTGGAAGGACAGAAAAATATAAATTGTGATTACTCAAGTACATTAAAAGTGACCCTTCATGTGAAATTCATCTACTGACAGTGTTTACAAATTTTCATAGTTAGTGTTGGAATTTTACCTGAAATAAAAGGTAATGTAAAGGTTTTGTGCCCTGTACAAATGTTCATAGAAATAACAAAAGGTTCAGCAAAGAATAATGCATTGCCATCAAATGGACATTGTTAAATTATCTACTGTTACAGAGAATTTTGCTATAATTTAGAACTCTGGAAAATTAATAAGTTATGGTGAATTTAGTCTACATAATCACTATCCTTCAGATAGTTATATATTCCTTCCATAAAATCCTTCTAACTAAGCCAACTTATAGATACTGCAATGCTGGAAAATGAATTAGTTCTTCAGGAGGACAGTATATAATCACCTTCAGAACACAATATGAATCATGCTAAGCAAGCTCTCTTTCCAATTACAATCACAAAGCTGCAGAGAGTCTGCTTGTCTTTGAATTTCTAAAAGTTCAAGGTTATTACTTAACCACACACATTGGTTCACATGTCTGTTCTGAGGATTTTCATCATGCCCTTTCAGTTCTAACAAGCTCTTCGCCCACTTCAAATCATGTCTATCACATTATTTAAACATGCTAAGACTGTGGTGACTGCTTAAACATTAGTTAGTAATTAATCCAGTCTAGGTCGAAAGTCAAGTTCTAACAGTTATGATGGGCCATTGGCTCTGTCAGAATTCTGTGTCCTGTTTCAGGTAATGAGGGAAATGGGGACATATTTGCAGAAGAAAGATGCTTGGAGGAACATAGGTCCTGTTTAGTGATCTTTGCAGTGTGCGCAACTAGCACTGAAAAAAAAAGTCTCTGTTGGTAACTAAACAAATGGAGGCCTACACATTGAACATACACACACACACACACACACACACACACACACATGTGCGCACATGCTGTTTGGGCTAGCAACTGTGTGAATAACTTTGTTTTTCCATTCTTCTTTATAAGGATAATAGCCAGATCAACAAAATATTTTTATCAAGTAACAGTTTTGCTAGTTCTTAGAAAATATAATTTAATACGAATGGTGGACAATAAGATGTCTTGTGATACTTCCTGATCTACAGTGCTACAATTCTGTGATGCAAACAGTTTTAAATCAGATTTTTTTTCTGCTTTATGATGATTATAAGATTAATTTGCTCTGGAAGTTTCAAATTTATGACCCTGTGAGACCCTATGACTTTTTGGTTAGAATTATTATTTTGTTAAGAATTATTAGCTGCCTTAAAATCAGTTTGTGACAATAGAGATTCTACTTTTTCTTCTTTCAATTCAGTAATTGAAAAACAATTTGAACTTATCCTAGCAAGCTAAAAGATAGATGAAGAATCATGAAGTTATTAAGAAGGGATTCTTAAAATTGCCATATAAAATTATGTCTAATTTTATTGAACTAGTTTAAGTTCTTTAACACCAAATGAGAGAGAGATAATGACTTTTCAGTTTAGCAATGTCATGACAATATCCAGGGATATCTGAGGTATAGTCAAGAAGCTTCTCTTTAGTCACTGAAAATTTATTTCTTTCTTCCTTTTTAAAATTTATTTATACTTTTATCAGTGCATCACAATTATACATCATAGTGAGGTTCAGTGTGATACAGACATACATGCACGCAGCTCTTGGTATATTCCTTTTTAAAACTTTTAATTGAAATAATATTTGTACATATTTGTGGAATACGATATGATAATTTGATATATGTATTCAATGCATTATTATAAAATCAGGGTCATTAGTATTTCCCTATCCTCAAGCATTTGTAATTTGTATTTGTTGGAAAACTTGGAACTCTTGTAGTTATTTTGAAATATATAATAGATTATTATAGGCTATAATTACCCTATTGTGCTATAGACCACTAGAACTAATTCCTCCTATTTTGGTACCCATTGTGTTACCTCTCTTTATTCCCTTACCCTACCCTTTCTAGCTTCAAAGGATGAACATTCTCCTATATTTATATGAGATCAACGTTTTTAGCATCTGCATATGAATGAAAATATACAGTATTTGTCTTTTTGTGCCTGGCTTATTTTATTTACATAATGTTCCATCCATGTTGCTACAAATGACAGGCTTACATTCTTTATTATGGATGAGTAATACTTCATTTTGTGTTTATACCATATATTCTTATCCATTCATCTGTTGGTGGACACCTTGGTTGATTCCATATCTTGGCTGTTATGAAGAGTGCTGCAATAAATATGGGAATGCAGGTAGCTCTTCGATAATAATGATTTTATTTCTTTTGGATATATACCTAGTAGCACTCAAATTTATTATTTAAAAGCCTTTACAAAGGGGAGCATAACTCCCCACTCCTATAAAGTGAACTGTGCAGTGACTTTCTTGCAAAGAGTACACTATAGGAAGGTGGTGAAAAAGAAAGGACAGCTTGATAAACTGTTGAGTTTATCATTGATAAAATACCTCAGGCCAGGTAATCAAGGTCAACATCAACAGTGATGAATCATGTTCATAGTATGGACCCTTTTTTTTTTTTGCGGTAACCGGGATGGAACCCAGGGGCGTTCTACCTCCGTGCTACACCCCTGGCCCTATTTTTTATACTTTATTTTGAAACCGGGTCTCACGAAGTTGCGAAGGGCCTCACTAAGTAGAGAGAGAGAGAGAGAGAGAGAGAGAGAGAGAGAGAGAGAAAGCTGAGGCTGGTCGCGAACCCGGATCCTCCGGTCTCTGCCTCCCAAAGTACTGGGATTACAAGCGTGCGCCACCACACCCGGCCTAGTATGGACCCTTTGATATGATGTGATCAAAATGACATTTACTTCCAGGTTCCTCCTTCTAAAAACTTATAATCCCGGTCTAATCATAAAAACATCAGACAAATCCCAATAAAGGAGCATTCTATAAAATGTGACCAGTACTCCACAAGACTGTCAAGGTCATCTAAAATGAGTGTCTAAGAAACTGTCAAATTCAAGAGGACACTAAGCAGACATGATGACTAAAATTAATGTGCCCCAGATGTGATCCTGGAGCAAATAAAGAGCATTAGGTAAAAATTAAGGAAATTTAAATACGTTATAAATTTTAGTTAATGAAAAGCCATACACCACACATAACTTAGTGTGGATCTGAACACAAATCTATTATCCCATCTCAGTTAGATAAGGACAGAATGGCTCCATCTTTCTCAGTGTCACTGGAGTTCAAAGTAAATTGTCATGTGAGGACATCAGCTGCTTTTATCATAAGTAACGTTAAAAGAGAATGGCTTAAGAGCAAGCTTAAAACCATAAATGCTAGCACTCAGAAACAGATGACTATCAAAGCACAGCACGTTGATGTAGCAGATTACAAAAATTACGCCAAAAACTTCAAAGACCCGCTAACTTAGCCTTGAAAAGGAAATTGCTTGGTTTGACGGAGCAGAATATTGTTCATGCTTGTAAAGCTATTTAATTAACTACAGTGGTGTTTATACCAAAATGACAGTCAGGTTATGTGCATTAAAACACAAACAGATAAGCCAAACATCCCAAACAGGAAGCATTGCATACACACAAAGTACTTGTTATTGGCTTTTGATGCTATTTTATCTATCAAACAAGATGGAAACTTGTAATACATGGAAACTTATCAGTTTTTAGAAGAAGTACAGACTTTTTAGATTTTCTTTTCTTTTTATTTTTTGGTGCTGGGGATGGAATGAACCCAGGGACATTCTAATACACCCCCAGCCCTATATTATTCATTATTTATGTATTTATTTATTCATTCATTTATATTTTATTTTTTGTGGTAGTAGGTATTGAACCCAGGGACATTCTACCTCCAGGCTATTCTCCCTGCCCTATTTTACTTTTTTAATTTGGAAATAGAGTCTTGCTACATTGCTGGCAGCCTCACTAAGTTGCTGAGGCTAGCTTTGAACCTGTGATCCTCCTATTTCAGCCTCCCAAGATTACAGGCATGTGTCACCATGCCTGGCCAGTAGATTTAGTTAATGTTTAAAAAATCATTCATCTTTTCCATGTGAAGGCTTAAGAAAAAATATATGGGCTTAAAAGTAGTTATTTTAAACATAAAGTTATTTTTTAAACCCCACTTGATTTAATTGGTTTACAGGAAGATAGACTATACACTGGACACATATTTCATATGGAACAAAGCACTTTCTAAGTTTTATTATCACTATGAACTACATATGATGTGAGGTTATAATGCACCAATAAAAGTATTAAATGCACAAAACTTTAAGGAAATTTTATAATGTGCATAACTAAGAACAGTATGCATTACTTCATTGTATGTTTCTGGTCTCTTCATCAAGTATTGACCTTGAAGACTGTTCGATTGTTTGCACTGCACTTTTGCTCGACCCTTTCTGCAATGTGTAGGAGAAACCTATTGATCTATTTTTTCATAATAATACCCTTCAGGGACAATGTGAGCTCTCTTCATCTATTATTCAGAGTTTATTGTAGCAAATATATAACAGCAGACACCTTATCTGAACTGAAAGGCATATACTCTGCACATGGAATAAACAGCACCTTCCTCTTTGTCTGTTCTAGTGCACTGAGAGGCAAAACTCACCGGTCACATCACCAGGATCCTCTCCCATTGCCCAGAGAAGAAAGCCCCAGCCAGACCCTCTCCAGATCCCGCATCTCAGCCTGCCGCCAGTGCCTCCTCGCCTGGATCTAATTCAGAAAGGCATAGTTCGTTCTCCCTGTGGCAGCCCAACTGGTTCACCAAAGGTAAATGAATTTCATTAGAAAGGAGCTGACAGTCCTGTGCAACAAACAGTAATTGCTCAGGGTCCTTTATATTCCGTTACCCATATTTCTTGTGTTTTTAATTGTTTCTGAACAACTTTAATCAGCATTTCGCATATGGTGAACCCACTATCGTATTCCTTCCTTTATTACTATAAAAGTTACTAATAATTCAGAGAGCGCACACGTCTGTAGCCCCCTGATTTGCTAAAATAAATAGCAGCATAAGGATAGTTATTCTGTGAAATGGATTTAAAAGGTCATTATATGCATTAAAATAATTT
Organism: Glis glis; assembly: GCA_004027185.1. Classification (NCBI taxonomy): domain Eukaryota; kingdom Metazoa; phylum Chordata; class Mammalia; order Rodentia; family Gliridae; genus Glis; species Glis glis. The sequence continues at coordinate 61,913 of PVJS01004289.1, forward strand.
GCATGCTGTTATCAAATGATATTTTACACTCATTTTCATAATGTCATGACAAGAAAGATGTGATGGGAGTATATTTGCATAAGGACTTAAGGTGTGATAAATTATCCCCCATGTTTCAAGGTGACTCAGGAGAGAGAATTCTATGTACTTTTTATGCCTGGAAGAATTAATTACAACAAATTACAGTATTTGGAAAGTAATTACATTACTATTTAATATTAGAGACATACATAATTCTAACTCTGTAAATTTAAGCCTGCAGTCTATTTTAGTTTTATGTGATTCCTTTTTTTCCAAATTAGATAACAAGGGCATATTTTACTTTATTAAATATGAGATTTAAAAATTAATTCCATTAGATAATATGCTTTATAATCTAAAATTAGTAGGAAGTACAATATTTTTAGTAATATTTACTTTTCCTGTAATATGGCTAATTTGGTTTTAAGATCATAAGAAAACTTATTAGGATGTGACTTAGAATTATGTAACCATGCAACGGATTCTTTTTTCTCAAATATTTCCTATTAAAAGCATAAGTCATTCATCACATGAACCATATAAGTAAAAATCAGAAGTTATGGAGAGGCATACAGATTCAATTTCAGGAGTGTATATATTTTCATTTTAAGAATACATAAAATTCAAGTAATTCTGTAAATATCTATTATTTGTGAGTTTTCACTCTTCTTGTAATAACTAATAAAACAAAGAACCAGAACACATTGCTCCTCTCAGCTCCACTGATATTCAGTGATGGAAACAAAAATTTAAAAAAATTAATCTTCCAGAAATATTTCAAAATCTAGTTTATCTTTAGAAAAGTAAAACAATGCCAACAACTTTGATGTGTTTCTTCTATTTCCCTGCCTCTTTTTGGTACTAGGGATTAAACTGAGGGGCCTTCCTCCTCTGAGCTACACCCCCAGCCCTATTTTATTTGTTTTATTTTGAAGCAGGGTCTCGCTAAGTTGCTGAGGTCAGTCTCGAACCTGTAGACCTCCTGACTCCCTCCCAAGTACTGGGATTACAGGCCTGTGCCACCACCCCCAGCTTTCTTCTCTCTCTTCTAAATCATAGAAATTTGCAAAAAATGAATTATTTATATAATATTGTAGTGTCAAAGTCATTCTATAATTTTGATCTTTCAGTATAGTTTTTATAACAACACTTGCATTTATATGTTCACTTTCACAAAAAAATTCTAATGAAATATATTTATGTATGGTTTTCATTGATTTTTAAAATTTTTCATTAACAAGTGACAAAAAACCTATTAAAAGATGACATAAAAATCTAATATTGCTCCATACAGTTTGGAAAACAAATACAATAATAAATTAGTCTGGAAGTCATTTCAGTGCCGGGGACAACTTTAGTCATCCTTTTTTCTCTGTCTCTCTTGTTTCTCTTTAGTCTTCTCCTTGCATGGTGAGAAAACAGGACAAACCACTCCCAGCACCACCTCCTCCCTTAAGAGACCCTCCTCCCCCTCCGCCTGAACGACCTCCCCCCATCCCACCTGACAATAGACTGAGTAGACATTTCCATCACGTGGAAAGTGTGCCATCCCGGGACCAGCCAATGCCGCTTGAAGCCTGGTGCCCTCGGGATGTGTTTGGGACTAATCAGTTGGTGGGATGTCGCATCCTAGGCGATGGCTCTCCAAAGCCTGGAATCACAGCAAGTTCACATGTAAATGGAAGGCACAGTCGGATGGGCTCTGACCCAGTGCTCATGCGGAAACACAGACGCCATGATTTGCCTTTAGAAGGAGCCAAGGTAAGAAATATGTGAAGCAGAAGCTGAAGAATATGCTTAATTCACAGGTACCTTCATATTCTATTACACTTGTTGCAGATATGTTGAAATAAATGTTATTACACACATCACAACTTTAAAATTAGTTATTTGATCCTCTGTTAGACTTTGTGTTTAGTATATGAATAAAAAACATACAGATTACAATCTCAAAAAAATCTGCTTCTAAACTGCTCTGATAGGAGGTAGCATAAAATGTGAGGCTGTGTTTTGGGGGCTTTGTTTATTTCCTGCCTAGGGTGGCACTTCCCTGCAGGTCTTCAATGCTCTCCAAGTTGGATAATCAGAAGTTCATTAAAACTTGAACTTAAAACAAGACAATAAGTTTTCAAATAATGATTTTAATATAAAACACTACACAGTTTGCCAGAGATTATTTTCACCTTTCCTAATTTCATCTGCCCAAAAATTTCTCCACCTAATAAGTTGGTGGTAGAATCAGCACTGTATTTTTTAATCTCTCGCCTAGTTCTGTCAAAGTTGAAAAAAATTGTATGAAATTATAGATATAATATATGCATACACACCATAAATCGGTCCTTAAAATTAATTGTAGTTGCATAGCGTGCACATTAGGTAACCAGGTGAAATGAACTTATCACATGTTTAAAATTACAAAACAGCTCTTTCCCTTTAAAACCGAAAGAGATTTTTCACACTTGTTGAGCTCTCAGTCGAAGGATATCTCCACCGTCATATATATGTGCAGGAAAGAATTTACGTGTGCTGGGAACTGAAGAGGCAGCAGCAGAAGCCCGAGTCTAGAAGTCTTGGTAGTTCCCTCGGCATACCTGTACAGCTGTGATTTCTGGTGTTTGCTTCCAGGATGTTTTTGACTCAGTTCAGATCATTGCTATCTGCCTCTACAGGAAGAGGTTTTGCCTCTTTTGAAAACTGTAATATTAAAATGATACTATCTCTGTTGATCTTAAAATGGTTATTTTGGGGGTGTAATTTATTCCTTCAAAATAATGTTTTGAAGTTAGTTAGCTCATCTTATAATACATTCAGAAAAACAAAGAAGTGTGAAATATGACCGATACTCCCACCCTGTAGTGCATGTGTGCATGCGTGCATGCACATGTGCAGGTTCATGTTAATGAAAACCTCGTATAACAGTATACTCAATATAACAGTACCTCAGTGGTTCTCTAGGGTAGTCAGGATAGAAAGAGTCAAAACTCTCCCGTGCACTTTCCCAACAAAGGAAAGGAGTGGTGGTAGTTTGCTGTGATTCTGCCAGTGACTCATCGTGGTAGCGTCATTGCACCCGCTGTACATAGGAGGATCTTCAAAGGTGTCCTGGAGGTCACTAGAATGTGATGTCAATGGAAGGGAAAGCACTCAGAAAAGCGATTTGACGATGTTCTCTGAAAGTGTAAAGCCTATGCTCAGAAGAATTTTTCCGCAGCCTAGATACTTGCCGGGACTTGCTGTCCTTCTTCGTGACTTTTCTCTGCTGTAGCCTCATTCATTGACACATGGTCACACTTGTCTCGAGGAGCACTGGAACAAGCTCTAATATGAATGAACAGGCTGTGCTTCAGCAGCATTTTACCAGATATAAGTGCAATAATTATCATAGCCCATTCATTGAAAACCTCTTGTTTAAGGGCTCTTTCATATAATATAATATGTTACATAGTATTAGCACTAATATAAAGCTGCCCTTGGAATCCTTAGAACACTTGCTGTTCATTTTTTGTGACATGTTATAGTTTCAAAATTTAGGGTGACAATTTCTTATAAGCATGAAATTTTATTTTCATTAACTATAGTTATGAAGATTTCTTTCAGTGTTTCTTTGTGTTCTGGCTATCTATCAGATAGTATATGAGAGAACATCGAGTAAATTGCAAAATTTATCTCTCACTCAGAGCTCCATCTTAATATTATTCAATTTTATCTAAATTGTCCTTATTGAGATTCCTTAAGGTCTAATTTCATGTTACCATGCTGATAATCCTGAAAGTTAGTTTCATGTTACTACTAGAATTGATGTTTCAACCAAATTAGAATTCTAAGATACCTAATTTTAACCTAGTTGTTTGACTTCTAAGGTTGACTGTAAAGAAGGATTTATATATAGCTAATACATTAAATACTATAAAACAGAGCATGTCTCCTCTTTTATTATCTTTATGAGGGAGAAGTAGTTCCACTTTTATTAGACCCAGGGAATATCACAAGTTACATAAAGTAGAAAAGGCCTAATTCCTCCTCTCCCTCCATTGCTGGGAGACATGAGACTTCTGGCTTTAATAATGAATGACGAGACCAAGTCTGTCTGTGATCTTGTAGCTCTCAGTTTCTGTGATCCAGGCTGTGGGAGGAATCAGACCTAGGTTCCCGCCTGTGCTAATGCTCACTGGTTTGGTGGATGCCAGCAGCTTGTCTCATCGTCACCTGCTGTCAGTCCCACTTACTGTCATTGTTTTACAAAATGGAATGATAATAGTACCTGGCATCTAGGAGAGTAGTTAGCCTCCGACCACTAAATTCCCATACTTCTGGGTTCAGAAATAAAACCAAAAGTAACAGCCAGACATGAGGTAACAGAATAAGTCAACATGTTCAAATAGTTTGTCTTTTCTTTAAACCAAAATCATCGTCTCTGTTCCCCTCTCCTTTTACTTAGCATTGTTCCTAATGCATACTTGGTAAGCACACAATAACTTGGTTGCTATTACTACAACACTTTAGCTAATGATCAAAGCATTAGCAGTGGATGTCTGCTGGCACTGGGGTTGGCCATTGGTAGAACAGAGGAAGAGGGAGTTGGGGAAGAGGATGTCCATGAGAGACAAGGGGACAAGCAGACAGGGTTTTATGTATCTTGCTAGCTCTGGCCTTCAGCTATGGAAGAACAATTTTCTTGTTGAAAGTAGAAATTTTTTTCTCTTTAGAACAGTATTAATTTTAAACAGGTAGATTAAAAAAATAAGGAGAAAGGGTGAAGAAGAATAGGAGATGATTTTGGTTTTTTTAAAAAGACTAATATTTTTAATGAAAATGGTAAATGATAACAATGTATTGTCACCCTTCACACCTAGTATGCAGATTGTGGTGTTTTTTGTTTGTTTTGTTTGTTTGTGTTGTTTCTTATCATAGGAACAAAAGGTATAGATTTAGACATTTGGAGGCTGATTTATTTTATTCATGTAACCCATCAGTTTCTCTAAATGTAAATAAAATTCACTTTCTTGGGCAAATAGTAAAACTGCCATTCTTGGTATTTGAGGTTTAGTTGCTTTAATTAGAGGTAGTACTACAAATTATATCTTACCTTTCCATTTTAAAGGTAAGAAATTTTATTTATTTATTTTTTTGTGTGGTACCGGGGATTGAACGCAGGGGTGTTCTACCTCCGTGCTACGCCCCCGGCCCTATTTTTTATCCTTTATTTTGAAACATGGGTCTCACGAAGTTGCGGAGGGCCTCAGTAAGTAGAGAGAGAGAGAGAGAGAGAGACAGGGGGAGAGAGAGAGAGAGAGCGAGCAAGCTGAGGCTGGCCGCGAACCCGGATCCTCCAGTCTCCGCCTCCCAAAGTACTGGGATTACAAGCGTGCGCCACCACGCCCGGCAAAGGTAAGAAATTTTAGATAAGTTCTAAAAGGTTAAATGTACATATGGAATAAAACAAGGGGAATGTATGAAAAGGCACACCCTGTAAGTGGGGTGCGGCCTCACCCCCTCCCTTGTCTTCCTTCCGTCTGGGTGTCAGCTCCCATTGCCCGCTAGAACCACAGCCTTTTTTATTTGCACCCATCATCACTAGATCAATGGTAAGGGAAGCAAAAAAAAATTAAATTCTAATTAGTCTGTTTGCTAATTGTAGAGAGCTCTGAGAAAACAAATAAACCTCTGATTCACAATCAAAATGAAGTGTAAATATCCCTTTCTCGTCCCTCTCTCATCTAGCTTAATGAAAAGCTACTTAAAGTAGTACTTTAATTTTAATATGAATTTACAAGCTAAGAGTTACTAGGTTTATTTATCTTGTTTTATTGATAAGAGGTTCTTTCCTATAGCAATATTTCCATTCTCTGAAATTCTCAGATGTCAGATTCTAGCCTTATTATAAACCTGTTCCTTAATAAATTCCTTGAGGCATGATGCTTACTGTTGTTGAGGTTTTCTGATGTGAAAATATTTACACTAAAATATTTTAAAATGTGATGAAAACTTGAAATTTAGCTCCTTATTTCTAGATACTAACCTTGTGCCCAACTGTCATTATTTGTTCTCTTTGCAAGATTAAGGATACTGCTGTTTCTTAAATGATAAAAGTATCTTTGATTGGTCATGTTACTTACAGTGACATTGTTCTAAAGATGACCCCGTGTATAATAATCTTTTAAAGAAGTTGCTAGATAAGTACATCATATGACCCCCCTTTTTGAGATGTGGTTTTTCACACTTTGGGTGAAGAGGCACGTGTTTGTATGAATGACCTTAAGCTTATCTATAAATATCAAGGGCTGTTTTTTCAAAAAATAAGTCCTCTATGTATACTGGTTTCATTTCAAATCCGACGCTGAAGAACTAAATACAGGCAGTATGTGTGTGTGAGGGGGTTCTCCATGCAAGATGAGGAACAGATTGGTATTTGGAGTTTTGTACTTGTATTAACATTTTCACAAAGATACTTGTTCTCTTAATATCTCAAGGGTCCCAAATATTTTAACATTCTGTCTTTAGATAATACCTGAGTCATAAGAAAATATTTCACACATCACAGTTAGGACTGTACGATGCCTAGAGGCAAGTAGAAAAATGTAAAGCTAGGATAACCTAGATTTATAACAAATTATCAACCCAGATTGCACTTCTTCCACAAATCTAATCTTTCAATACTATATTCTTTTCCCTTCAACTTGATGCAGCTAGGTAGATGTTCAGGATACTGTGGAAATACAAAGATATATAAAGCATATTCTAGTGAGCACAAGACAGATGTGTGATTAAGAGGTGAGGCATGTGGAAAGTATCCAGAAAAAGTGGAGGATCCCAAAAAGGAAATAAGAAATTCCAAAAAGCAGGTTAGAAAAAGAAATAAAGCTTCATGCAAGAGGGTCACTGTCCATAGACATTTAAAGATTGGCAGTTGATGTTTTTCTAGGTATGACAGGAAGGAGTCGCATGAAGGTGGGAAAATTCATGTAGTGATACGAAATTGATTTTGGATGGAGTGTGGGGCATAGAGGTTCTTGAGCCAGGTGAGGTTGAACAGTGGCAAGGTAGATTGAAACCTATTGTGGAGAACCTTGAATTCTACATGAAGTCATCTTCATTTTGTAGGCAAGAAAGCTTTTAAAATTTTTATGGCAGAAAAATTATAGGATCAGTACTATGGATTTTAAAAAAAATTAAGTTGTTAATATTTCCAGTGGAATGGTGTTGGACTGGGGACAGTAAACTAGGAAGGCAGGGGACATGGGGTATTTCCTTAGTTGTCCGCGAAGTTTCAGTGTGAACTGCCTCAGTTGATACTATCAGTTCATAATTTGAGAAACTGTTTTCTACCATTTGCAGACATGTTTTCCGATTTCTTAAAAAATAGATATTTATGTTTAGCTCAGAAACTTGGGATTAATTGCACTCCCTCATATACAGCAATGTCTGGTCTAACAGGTGAGGTGGGAATGCAGATTTCAGAATGACAAAATGTTGACTGTTAGCCTCCCACTGCTATCAAGAAGTGTACACAGTCACTTTAGATGAATGGAAATATAAAATCCAGTTTTGCACTTGCATATTTAAGCCTTTGTGCAATCTCAATTTGCTAATTAGGAAGAACTGTAACAAATTTCATGTATGGTATTAGGCATATTGGTAACTCTCAGTACATATTTTAGAACAGTTTATAGGAAGATCAGCTATTAAGTAAATTACATATTACAAATTATATTTACTAAGACTATTCCAGTAAATTAGTGAGCTTCCAGCTCATATGGAAACACCCCCGGCCCTATTTTTTTATACTTTATTTTGAAACCCTCCGGTCTCCACCTCCCAAAGTACTGGGATTACAAGCGTGCGCCACCAAGCCCGGCTTAGTGCCTCTGTTAATAAGGTCATCTAAACCAATTAGCAGGCCATATTCGTGTAAGCCCTACAGTATGTAAAGCACTTGAAGAAACATGCTATAAAATAAAGAAATTTAAGAGAGCGTGTCATCTTTTTTTTTTTTTTTTTTGCAATACCGGGG